>JAMKCH010016628.1:0-25254 GCA_023653785.1 Ophioderma brevispina | reverse complement strand
TTACCATTACTTTTCAAAAATTCCCTCTGTAAAAATATGTACATACATATCATTGACCCATATTTCAAATTTCAGCTCAAACAAACATTGCGGTGCTGAAAAAAGCTGCGCGCAACATATCAAGATGCGACAAATCGCAACATGTCGAAATAGTTTCTCCTGTGTGTCTCATTTCATGTTGTGTTATTTGCTGTTTAGTGATAAATTGAGCACAGTACTTACATTGATGAGTTTTTTCTTCTGTGTGTGTCTTTTCATGTCGCGTCTTGTTATTCTTGGCAATGAAACCTTTACCACAGTACTTACATTGATGAGGTTGGTCTCTTGTGTGTGTCATTTCATGTAGTTTCTTGCTAAATTTAGTGGAGAAGCATTTTGTACAGTACCTACATTGATGAGGTTTCTCATCTGAATGTGTCATTTCATGTATTGTCTTATTCCGCTTAGTGGTGAAGCATTTCTTACAGTACTTACAATGATGAGGTTTATCACCTGAATGTGTCATTTCATGTAGAGTCTTATCCCGTTTAGTGGTGAAGCATTTCTTACAGTACATACATTGATGAGGTTTCTCATCTAAATGTGTCAATTCATGTTGCGTCTTGTTCCACTTACTGGTGAAACCTCTGCCACAGTGCTTACATTTAAAAGGTTTCTCACCTGTATGTGTCAGTTCATGTCGTGTCTTTTCCCATTCAGTGGAGAAGCATTTTATACAGTAGTTACATTGATGAGGTTTCTCTCCTGTGTGTGTCATTTCATGTTGTGTCTTCTCTTGTTGAGTGATGAAGGCTTTCTTACAGTAATTACATTGATGAGGTCTCTCTCCAGTGTGTGATGACATTTCATGTCGTTTCTTGCCAAGTTTAGTGGTGAAGCCTTTCCTGCAGTACGTACAATGATGAGGTTTCTCATCTAAATGTGTCAATTCATGTTGCGTCTTGTTCCACTTAATGGTGAAACCTCTGCCACAGTGCTTACATTTAAAAGGTTTCTCTCCTGAATGTGTCTTTTCATGTTGTATCTTGTTCCACTTACTGGTGAATCCTCTGCCACAGTGCTTACATTTAAAAGGTTTCTCACCTGTATGTGCCATTTCATGTTGTGTCTTTTTCTGCTTAGTTAAGAAACCTTTGCCACAATGATTACATTTTAAAGGTTTCTCTCCCGAATGTGTCTTTTCATGTTGTATCTTGTTCCACCTACTGGTGAAACCTCTGCCACAGTGTTTACATTTAAAAGGTTTTGTATCTGTGTGTGTTATTTCATATCTCATTGTCATCTCACTTGTGATGGAATATTTCCATTGCTGCCACATGTCTTTCCCCTGCTGGCTGTCATTTTTTAATACCTGCTTTTTGGTAACGAACACGCTAGGACTATTCTGACTTGTTGGTTTTCCGTGTGATGGCTTATTCTTACTGGCTTTGTTATCCTTAAAATATATTCTACATTCACATCCTACTTTTGGTGGTAGCTTAGGATTGTTATACCAATATGGTTTGATGCTCCGCTCATGGCGTTGAAGATGGGATAGATACTGAGGAATGTTGTCTATAAATCGTCCACAATACTTGCACTCTGGTACCCTCAGCGACTCCCACATTCTTGTTGATTTTTCCATTTTTTTCTGAAATATCAAAGGAAGTTTTTTTTTTTTTTTTTTTTTTTGTGTGTGTCATTTCATGTCGTTTCTTGCCAAGTTTAGTGGTGAAGCCTTTCCTACAGTACGTACACTGATGAGGTTTCTCATCTAAATGTGTCAATTCATGTTGCGCCTTGTTCCACTTAGTGGTGAAACCTCTGCCACAGTGCTTACATTTAAAAGGTTTCTCACCTGAATGAATCATTTCATGTTTTGTCTTTTTCCGCTTAGTTAAGAAACCTTTGACACAATGATTACATTTTAAAGGTTTCTCTCCTGAATGTGTCTTTTCATGTTGTATCTTGTTCCATTTACTGGTGAAACCTCTGCCACAGTGTTTACATTTACATGTAAAAGGTTTCGCACCTGTGTGTGTTATTTCATATCTCATTGTCATCTCGCTTGTGATGGAATATTTCCATTGCTGCCACATGTCTTTCCCCTGCTGGCTGTCATTTTTTAATACCTGCTTTTTGGTAACGAACACGCTAGGACTATTCTGACTTGTTGGTTTTCCGTGTGATGGCTTATTCTTACTGGCTTTGTTATCCTTAAAATATATTCTACATTCACATCCTACTTTTGGTGGTAGCTTAGGATTGTTATACCAATATGGTTTGATGCTCCGCTCATGGCGTTGAAGATGGGATAGATACTGAGGAATGTTGTCTATAAATCGTCCACAATACTTGCACTCTGGTACCCTCAGCGACTCCCACATTCTTGTTGATTTTTCCATTTTTTTCTGAAATATCAAAGGAAGTTTTTAAAGCAATGTGAAATCACATGTCCATTTGTCCGGGGAAGTAGATTTTCGGCTGGGCAAGTAAAAGTCATGAGAAATGTGTCCATCCAGGCTACTTGCCTTTAGGCTGTATGTCATGAACTGGGTACACTAAAATGGGGGATCTGTTACACTCCAACTTTTATTCTCAGTTAATTCCATTTAATTCTTAAACTATTTGACTCTGTTCAAAGAATTTGATGATGTCTATTGCTAGAAACCTGCTCTTTAAGTAAAACAATTTTCAGCCCTATTGGATTAGTATTACGATAGTTACGTTCAAAAACCTTCAGCTAGGTAATGGGGGGATACGGGGGGGAGGGTGGCGACAGGGGGAGCCATAGACATATACACACAAAATGGGTGAAAACGCGTCGCCTATAAACTTAAATAAGTAGAGAAGTGGAACACTTGTGGGGCTCAAATTGCACATACACTGTCCTGAATGATAGATCTAACTCATGTACAAACTAAGGTTCCATTAATGTAAGTAATTAATTAGTAAATTAGATGTTAATTAGGTACAAATTTTGATCACTTTTGGGGAATGTTCGGCTGTTCTTTGCTAAAATATATCACAAAAACGAGGTAGAAACTTGGATTAACTTGATTATAATTATCTTTATAATTCTCTTCTTTTAATCACACATTGGTATCCCTTTTTATAAAAGGTAATTAGCATAATGAAGCATTAATAATTTAATTTCGTGACCAACGTCATCTTCAACCAAAATTGTGGCATTTGGGTGGGACCTGTATGGAGCCACATGAGTTTGGAGACATTTTATGAGTATGTCAAGTCAAACAAGAAAGGTTGTATACATGTAGTATACAACTAAAGCATGATTTAAGGAATCGAGATGATTCGTGAAAACAATACACTTGTACTTAGGGTTCAAGACCTTGAAGACATCATGTGCTCAATAGCCGCCGATCCGTGTATTTTTGCATTTTCAGTATGAAGTTTGTAAATATCAAACAGGTTTAGTAGCTATGGGAATACAAATTTCACTTAGTATAAGTAAGAAATGGCCCCTTGTACACTGATAAGTTACATATTGCCATGTGTCTTGAATTGGGGCCTGCTCTAGGGTGGAGCTGTTTCACATTTTAGAGAAATCTGACATGTTTGTAATGATTAGAGTACTTAAAGGTGATTGAATACTTCCAAGTAAGCACTCATTTTAAAGCCTATTTAGCTAGCTTTAAGTTGATACTAAAATTATCTTGATCAGACTTTAGTAATTAGAATTATGACTAATTAAGTAAACGAAGGTGGAGGGTGGAGCAATTGGGACACGGAGATTGGGACACGGTACCATGTAAAGTCTATGGGAGAATTTGAAGCTTTGGCTCTTATTGTTTTTCTTTATCTTAACAATCATTTAATTATTGGAATTATATATCAAATTAAAGCTAATTAACTGACCTTTAATTCGAGACCATAAATATTGTTGTGGGACTCTAATTAAAGAAATTAAATCAAATATTTGATTAATTATCAAGACGGAATTGAGTATACAATGGGACACGATAAACCTACAATATGAGAAAACAATGTTTAGTCCAGGGGTAGAATTTCGGGCTGTGTGCACGAATCATTCTTGATTCCCCAAAACAAATTTTGCGTGAATTACCTAATTCACTACTGTGTTAAGTTTTAAAGTTTACGAGAATCAACATTGATTCACGCAAATCAGTTTACGAGAATCTTTGAGAGAATTGATTCTCGGATTCTTGCCAAAATTCTAGCCCTGTATTCAGCCCATTATGTTTCATACCATTCAATAAGATAATAACTTAAAAATAATGAATTACACTTCAATTCAATGTCTAATTAACATAGACCTAAGCTCATTAATTAGACAAGCTAGGATGCAGAGGAAATGGGACACACAGTACATTGCAAATTGTATAGGTGAAAATGAGTCGGTTTTTTACTGAGTAAAAGACACTTTTGACTCTGTCCTATTATTATTTATATCTTCTACAAGACTACAATTAGATTTAAATATTCATTAAGATTACCAAAATGAATGTTCTTGATTAAATAATTGTTAAATTATTCTTAATTAATCAAGGGAAGCTAGAGTGGAGGAATGAGGATAAGCTGCTATATCAAAACAATGAGACATGTAAGCCCCCTACCGTACTGCAAATTGGTATGAGGTATTTTTATCAGAAAAATGAATTCAATCATGAAATGTTTACTTTTAAAGAGTGGTTAGATTATACTTGGTGTTACTCTCTTTAATCCATATGACTTGTTGAAGTTGTTAATGCTTATGTGAGCTGCCAATTTTGAGCACACGACACAGTAAATTCATACTTGTCATACAGGAGAACAATTTTCACAAGGCGGTTCTCGAACCACAAAGGTCCCCCGCCCGTCGCGGAAGTACATGTAAATGGAGCAAAATTTAATTTTAAGATCACAGGAAGAATTGTGATGAAGTGGTTCTCAAACCACTGAGGCTGCTGTCACAGCAGTTGCAATTTGACGGTATCAAATGTTGACTATACATTGACCATACAACTCTTTGTAGTTATTTGACCTTAGATGACCCTACTTGACCTTGAAATGACCTTCACAATTTTCGGTTTAGAAATGTCGACCACATCCACGAAGTTTCATGACCTACCACATATTGAGTGAGTTGACCTTGAATAACCCCACGACCTTGAAATGACCTTCAAAATTTTCGGCAATGAATGCTTACTACACCCATCAGTTTTCATGACCATAATACCATGTGTATGGATTTGACCTTGAATGACACCACATGACCTTGAAATGACCAAAATTTTTGGCACTGAATGTTGACCACACCCATCAAGTTCCATCATCCTACCACATACTTAGTAATTTTACCTTGGATGACCCCACATGACCTTGAAATGAACTTCAATTTTTTGGCATTGAATGATGACTACACACACGTTTCATCATCCTACCACAATTGAAAAGGGTTATAGCAAATTTTTATCCCATTTGACCTTGAATGACACCACATGACCTTGAAATGACCTTCAAATTTTTCAGCACTGAATGTTGACCACACCCATCAAGTTCCATCATCCTACCACAATTGACAAGGGTTATCCCTATTTTTGACCAAATTTGGCATTTTTTAGCATATTTGACCTTTGACCCATGCCACATGCCCCACCTCCGAACTCATCCACCACCTTCTTGGGCGACATCTATGGTGCGAAGATGGACACCCATACTTGCTTAGATCAAAAGATATTGTGCTTACAAGGCTTATAACAATATAACCCTATTTTTGACCAAATTTGACCCTATTTTTGACCATACTTGACCTTTGACCTATGTCACATGACCCACTTTACATCCCAGCCAACGACTACTTGAACTGCATCTATGTTAAGATGGACACCCACACTTGCTTAGATCCAGAGATATTGCGTGGGACACACACACGCACACACGGACGCAGGGCATTTCTATAGTCCCCCGCTGCCAACTTAAGTTGGCGGGGGACCAACAAGGGTTATAAGCCTATTCATGTTTACATTTTGTGAATGGTTATTGGATTTACTTTGCAAATACTTGATTGTGCGTCAGCAGAAGCTACTTGGAAAGAAGTCTTTAAGCAGTCTTTAGGACTTTATGCAATATATGCATATTTTTGATGCCAATTTTGTTATCTGTTGCTCCCAAAATCATAAAAATAGTACTAGGGGTATCCCTGTCAAACTAGTATTGTTAGATGGGCAAATATTTTACATAAATATGCTTGTTTTTTTGGATAGGTGCTTTGGGTGTGATGTGAGGCTACTTTCAAGAGATACTACTTTTTGTCTACTTTTTAATGAGTATTTGATAAACTGTTAAGACCTAGCCCTACTGCAATTTTGATAGCATATTTGGAAAGATTGGACAATTTCCTTTCAGAAAATGTTTACTTTTCATATGCTAGCGTGTATAGTGAGGAAGTTATAAAGATTTAAGCTCAAAATGATGCGTGATACTTGGAATTTGCAGATGAAACAGGCCCCACTTCAAGACGCATGGCCATATAGGTTTGTCATCTTTGCTCAAAATGGTAAATACAGGGCGGACTTTAAATATTGCCTATTGACCCTTTATAATACATGGATCACCCTGTATAATATACATGGATCACCCTGTATACTTACTATTTGATCATAACTTTGGACAGAAACCCATATCCTATGTATTTCTCTTGAAGAAATATAGGATAAGTACTTGAATAAAAGAAGTTAATCTTCAAAATGACCTTTTTGGTCAAAAATATAAGTGAATTTGACCACCCTGTATGTTCAAAACAGAACAACATTAGTTATCTCCTTTATTATTTTTTGGAGGGCCTTTGTCATGCCTTTCAAAATCCACATCTGTTTTGACCTGCACATTTTTGGAAAAAAATTGACCAAGGTATATTAAAATGACAAAATATGTAATTTTCTTATGTTACACCCTTTCTCTTTTGGCCATATCTGACATCCTTTGTAGTATAAGCTTTCCAAAAATGTATACTTATATACAGTTTACATGTAAGGAATAAAAGGTGTGTTGAGAGTAATACATATTGGTGCCTTTTTTGTCATTTTGCACTGTGTAACATTTTTTGTACCCAGTTCATGACATATGGCCTTTACCCCAAGTTGCAAATCCCTAAAAGTGCAAGCTAAGTAATGTTTGCTTCATTAGTATTTGTTTTTTTACTGGTGTTGTCACCATCAATGTTTATTTGTATATCAGAATAATCATTCCTATCTATCAATAGCAGAGCATTAGCAAAAAAGGAAAATGGCAAGCTTTGAAAATATTATGAGCACTGCCTAAACACCTAAATTAACATACAAAATATCAATATCACGAAAAAGATTAAAAGAACGTGCATGATCAGTGATTTTATTGGAGGTGGTGTAAGAGTACCTGACATTTAATTGCAAAGTAAAGTGTTATGCAAGTTAGGTCCAAAGGATTTCTGATAATGAATGTGCAAAATGAAAAATTATTTTTTTTATTATCTCAACATTTTTGGCAATTCATTATATAACATTTGCCATAACATTCAGGAAATTATTAGAATTCTCACAGACTGAATTGGCAAGGTATCAGTGTGGCTGAACAAAATAAACTTAGCTGAATGTGAAAAACAGAGTCTATGCTTTTCTGCAATCCAATAAAGTCGTCAAGTCAGTAGAGACCAGTTACAGGTGAAAATAAAAAAAAGTCACAAGTTAAATACCTTGGCATCTTTTTGGCATCTTTCTAAATGAGAAGTCATCTTAACCATGTCAGTAAGTCCATCAATAAGAAAATACATGTAGGTTTATGTCATAAGTGCATATGGAGTAAACATTGACTATTAAATATGACAAATTAGGTTCTCGTCGATTTGTGGATCATCTCTCATTTTTTTTTTCAGTTTCTTAAGGCTTACACTGAATGACAGAACAATTGAGGCTATTTTGATTTAAACATGCATTTCAAACATCTTTTTTTCTTGAAAAAGTGTATGCAAAGAAAAATGACTAGTAAATTGATACCGACTAATAAAAACTGTAAAGCTTACCATCTCCCTTATTTTTTTCTTTTTTGCATATGGTCATTTTCACAATAGTGTAACTTTGGTACCCTTGGTGTCAAAATTTCAAAGTACTTTTTATCATTATTTTCACTAAAAATGATCAAATTTTTAAATAATTACATTATTACAATTTTGGAGCTTAAAGGTGCTTGTTCCGATTTATGTAGACATGTATTGTGTTCTCTACTTGATATGAGAGCCTGGCAGACGCAGACACTCCACATCAAGTACCGTGGGAAACAAACTTGCGTTTTTATGGTGGAAGCAATAATGCATATTGCAAAGCCCTATTCAATACTGTGCTAATATTTATGGCTAACCATTAAAATGGTGGTTTTTGCTTTATACTGTATCTTGGGAATGAAATGGATTTGAAGGCTCAAATTGCAGGATGACAATGAGAAAAATACAGCCTTTCATCTGATATCAAAATTGATACTACTTCCGGGTAAATCAGGGGGTCCCAAAAGACAATCACCTTTAATCTGTTAGTAAAATATGTACAATTTTGGAAATATTGTGGCATATTGGGCATATTTGAGCAAAAATGTATTTTCTTATGAAAATCCATTTCTCCAAAATTGTAACAATTTCCAGCAAACATACTATTTAATTAAAAATACATCGCGTTTTGTGAATGGGGCCAAAGGTCACGAGGTCACCAAGGTCACATGAGGTCACCAAGGTCACATGAGGTCACCAAGGTCACATGAGGTCACCCCCTCCTTGTTGGGTACATTTGCCCTCTTGGCATCTTTTCGTGGTTAAAGGGGAGGGGGCACTTTCCCCATACACTTCAATGGGGACAAACTTATAGATGCTACAAGTGTTCTAGGTATACCATACATAATTTAATTCAATGTAATTTTATCAATTTTTAAAGATACTTTAAACTCAATCAAACCAGAATAAGACCTTGACCATTTGCTGAAATAAACATTTGACCTTAGCCTATATTGCTGTATATCGCCATAACGATGGCATTTTCCAGACAGGTCACCAAGACTTTTTTACTCCGGGGTACCACACGAACAATTTGAGGTATACTAACGTGATTTTGGACCTTATTTAATTTTACCCTGTAGAAACTTTACCCCCTCCTGTGGAAACTGCCGACATTTTCCAAAGGAACATGTGGGCTAAAAAACCCCGCTCTTAAATGTCCGTTGAATTCAAATCAATCGTCAAACCTTAATTGCACAAAGATTAGTCACGGGATTGAGGATTTACTCTAACTATTTGATTGATTTAATAATTGCTACATGACCAAAATAAAGCAAAAAATTCAACAGATATGTTAATCAAACGAATAGGTGGTTCTGAAACCAGGAATGATAAATACAAGGTGTTGTCACAAAATTAATGCAATCCTTGCAGTGGGTGGGTACATGTAATTTCAGGAATACTGAGAATTATTCAATTTTTAAAAACAGTTAAATGGCAATCTATTTTCGTATATTCCTGTACGATTTTGTTCTGAGATGGTCCACTGGTTTTGAAACAAAGACTTAGTGCAACCCTACCTCAAATTACCCCATTCAAGTTTGACTTAAAGGAAATAGGTCAGATTCTGAATATGTGGAAAATTGGTAGTGGATGGAAAGCTAAGTAACGTAGATTACATATAAATCAAAATAGTTGAAAATTGTCCACATTTGTGAGTATTTTGCCCTTTTAATTTCCCGCCCAATAGCTTACTCGAAAACGGTTCCGACAAATCCACATCGCAGGCAAACACAAATGGGGGACGTCAAAGTGGTGATGAACCTCCATCAATTACGTGTTGTGACCATCATATCACAGTGTTGCCACTTCCATAATAATAAAACCACCAACGAAATGAAACAAATTGTCATTCGTAACTTTTTTTTTTAATTTTAGATTACTTCAATAATCCATCCAATTATTACAGTGTCAGCATAACATCGAGTCAACACGATGTTTTGAGTCATCACTTTGACGTCACGAGGAGAGCAAAATTGGGCGTTTTGTCAATTGAAGCCGTGACGAAAATCCGCATGTTTTCTTCGTATGTCAAAAAGCAAAATTAAAATGCCTCATTTGATTACTTTTACATCAAAATGTATTATTTTTGAGGGAATTCGTGATGTAGTACATCATTTTAGAATGTAAGTTCAAAACTGAGCTGACAAAAATCCTTGACATATGTCTTTCAGCACTGACACAAAATTGAAATTTCTTTCAATTTGTTCTCAAATGATTTAGCCTAGGCTATTGCAAGAAAATAGATACATTTTACACATCAAAACTAGTTTCTCAAAAAAACAGATATGGGCATTAATAAGAGGTTAAAGAACTCAGGTAATTTGTAGGCTAACATTTCGTTTCGATCCCGTTTCTCGATACATAATTGTGCGCAAGCCAAGATGGATCCAGTTAAGTTATTGTCTAGTAGGAAGTCTAACCACTCAGACCACTACCTTAATTTTGCTTCACATCACAACCCCGATATATTCCACAAGTTAGGACGTGGTTTGCACCGTAGGACAGATTGAACAATGTTGTGACGGAACAGAAGACAAGCTCAAGAGGAAGGAGAAAATCAAACATGCCCTCACACAGGTGTGGATACCCGGAGTGGTCCTTCAAACATGTGAAGAAGAAAATGGAACATAAGCAAGCTAGTAAGCCATCAAGAAGGATTCAAACAAAGAACAATAAAGGTCTTTTATCATTCCATATGTTGAGAAACTTACGGAAATGACACCACTTGTTATTTGAAGAAAGCATGGTTAGTTCACAGCGTGCGGCCTCATACCTCCTTTAAGAAAGCTTTAGTCCCATTCCAAAGGACAAAAAAGACCCATCTAGTACGACAGACTGCATATATGACATTCTTGTGCTAATTGTGACAGTACTTATATAGGTGTGAAAATGTGTCAGTCGATTGAAACAAGATGGGGGGGAACACAGAAAGGAAACACAACAAGGTAATGCAAAAGAAAGGTATTTTCACTCGCCACAAAACGAGGAAACAATCAGTCAGTGAACAGTTCAAATCTGCAATTGCAGACCACGCAGTTCAAACATAATCATGTAATAAATTGGAATGATGCCAACGTACTGCAAAACTGAAAGTGTCTAGGAGGCCCCCCACCATCAGGAGGCCATTTGGATCAGAAAACGAGCACCCATACCATGAACAGGGACGAGGGCCGGCATATTCACCTATGTAAGTCTATGATCCTCTTCTAGCTCTTAGTGGGCCCTTTCTTGGCCATCAATGCAGAGGAAAGAAGTTGGATTAACTACCATTCAATCTGAAGATGACCATTGACCAAGATGGTCGAACGTCAGGTCGTAAAATAATTGGTTTGGACAAGATGAAAATGTTCCTTATGTAAAAAGAGTAGTTTCTCACACCATCAAATATTGCCATTATTGGCAGATAAACTATGACTGGGGTCAATCAGTTGTTTATGTTGTGGCATGGAAGAGTGCACATAAATTGATTCTTACATGTATACATTGTCAGTAATTACAGTCTTGTATCAAGTAGTGCTAATCCTGTCAAATGAAAAAAACAGAGGTCAAAAAACAGCGTGCTGTGCAATCCTCGTATGTACGTCCTTGTGTGTCTGAGGGTCTGGTACTGAGCCACAAAGCGAAGACACACATTCGATATGGGTGTAGTATAGTGACCTGTGCATGTTATAACCCACAAACTTGTGTTTCTTCAGCTTTTAAATATTTACTTTTAAATTTAAAAATTTAAGAAATGGCAAATCATCAGTAATGATCTTGTGCACTAGTTTGTTTGCAGTGTATGATGCGTGAGCCTCTATAGCTCTTATTTTGATACATTGTTTACTTTAGGCTTGCGGGTAAGCAACGACTTCAATCTCGTATACTGTTGTTGTGTGTGTTGTTTACCCCAACCACTTCTCCATGAGTATCATACCGAATCTCGGTATATCAGGGACAGCCTGTATACTATGTAGCTCAGTGGTAGAGCACTCGCCAAGAAAGCGAGAGGTCCTGGGTTCGAGTCCCTGTACAGGATCATACGTCAGAGATGGCCATTTTTCTCAGATGGCCATGTTTTTTAACCTGGGACCCAATTGTGTTTTACATCTGCAAAATTTGGGAAAATTATCTTTCTTTAGATATTGCAGTATAAGTGAAAAAGTTTACATTGGAAGCATATAAAAGTATATTCTGAAAGTATATGCCATGGCAAGTGCAAGTAGAGTAAATGAATCTACATATACAGGGTGACTCATGTGTTATACGGGGTGTAACAAGTAAAATGAGTAAGAAAATATGGAATAACTAAAAAAAATTGAGCTTCTGCTGCAAATAGGAAGTGCAGATAAAATTTTCTGACACATGTTTTGTATAGTTCTGCATGCAAATTACCCAACCAACCATATAACTTTTGTCGGGTTGCCGCTATTCATGTGTACATACAGGGTTGTCAAAAATGCATGTTCAATTTTTTACAAATAAATCATTGTCCAAATAGTTAATGCTAAAGGCAAGATATAACAGAGTAAAGGTTGACTGACTATTATTATTCTGATTGAATAAAAATTTACGCTTTTGTTGGACACATAGCAGCAAATATCCCAGCAGCAAATATCCCTTAAGTTTAAGTATTAGACAGCACAATTCTAAGCCTTTCTCTATTTCTCTGTTAAAAACATTAAAAATTGTACTATGAATTTCCCCTCAAGTATTTTTAATTTTTTTTGTAAATTGAATACTTTCTTAAGAAGTGAACTCATACATTTTGTAAGATGTACAGGTACACAGGGTGACTCATATGATAATATATTTGTACATGATTGGTGAACATAATAAGTCGGTCTCCTAGTTCAACTTGACTTAATTTATTTGCCAAGTATCTTGAATGTTTTTCATGTTAATATTCATGATTCATGGTCATTAAATCCAACTTACAGCAATCCAAGCATTTTTCATTTTTGATGCCTGTATTATGAATCCCCCCCTCCTTGAGTCTGCCCACACTTTCACGAGGGGCACCCCCGCTAAATTTGTTCATTAACCTTCATAGAAGGCAAATCCACTGAGAAATGATACTCTGCTCTCCATGGTCACGGAATTTCTCCAAATGACCCAACTATCACTGCTGATCTTCATGAAAGAAAATAAATAAAAATAAATGTGGCCTCTGCAATGATGGTAACTATAATCGTATTCATTAATTCTGGGACACGAACGACTAAAACACCGCGTATGTCATGTATGTGCATATCCTTACCTTGGAAGCGTATGTTCCAATGCCCTTGACAACGGCAATATAGCGCGTTTAATGCAGGGCGCAGTAGGGCGTAGTACTAGTCGTGCATAAGTTGAGTGCATGAACGCTTGTATCAAGCTCTCTGTGCGTACGCCGTTTCCCAGAATTAGAATACGATTATAGCCACACTCCATTGATTTTAAAAGATTATAGCTTTGTGATTCCATTCACTTGCCGATTTCACAGGTCACGAATTCAAAGCCTTTTCATTTCAACTAATACACAAAATGATTTGATTCCCGGCTCTTTTTAATGGTCCATGGTCCGATCGTTAATAGCCTCGTCCCCAGAAGCCCCAGTTTTACTGGAAGTGGTCAACATTTTGGCATCAGAAGGTACTATTTTTCTCATTTACCCTGTGAAATCTTAGGGCCAAAGGATGTTTGGTTTGGAAGTAATGAGCGAAAATGTGCCCCATTTTGGTCGACCAATATTAAATTTACACAGTACATGTACTCTATGGGCTTTCAAAATCACGTTTTTAGCTCTCACATCAAAACGGATTGAAATATCGGCGCGAAACTTTACAGATGGGGTTTTGGGTTGAAAGCCAATCTATCAAAATGAAAACGTCATATCCGTAAATCGGGCCATCCCCTATAAATTGAACATTCAAAATAACTTCATTAATTCAAAAAGTATTCAGAATTGGTTGGTTGTAATAGGTTTGCACAGGGCAGCGTATTTACTTAATTAAATACAGGACAGTATACCTGTTCAGATTATAAATGACCGAAGGTTGGACAAAAGTGATATCTTTGGACAACTGGCTTGCCAAATATATACAGTCGATTTTCATGAAAACGGTGCATTTTGGAGGTAAGACACACTCAAAAAAAAATTGTCTCAAAATTGTATGTTATGTTTTGTGTTTCAATACCTATTAAGGGAAAAATAATATTGCCAACAACACTTCTTACGTTTCTACACTGTATGCACACAAACATTTTGTACAGCAAAAGAATACGGTTTATTATGTTATCAAAATTTTAAATCAACAAAATATGCCAACTGATGACATTATCAGAGAGGTTGCTGGGAACAATTTTTATTTGTACAAAGTTAAAGTTTGAGTAGCTAAAGAAATATGCTCTAATTTGTTTAGTTTATTACGTTATCCTTGAGTATGTGAATTCTGCCTGAAATTAGACTTTATAATAAACAAATTAAGAAACCTTTTACTAATTTATTCCAAAGATACATTTAATTGACACCATATCATTCTATAGCCAAATTATAGTTGATGAAGTAAACTAAAACGCATTCAACGTAATAAACAATAATGTAATACACAATAACGTAGTAAACATTTTTGACCATTTTTCACATCTCCCATTGACTAAGATGTATCTGATTGAAAGTTTATATAATTTTTGTGGTTGGAAAATGAGTATCTATGCCACTCTTGATCAATATTTAAATAGCTTGTTTGGTTGCTGAGAAATCTGGATAACGTAATACACTTCCTTAAAAAGGTCGCATTTTTTACAAAGTTCAACATTTCTTAGACTTTTTAATAGTCATTGTGAGCTGAAGAAAACACTATTTCCAACTGCCGCATTAAAGGTCCATGGACACGGCTGAGTGGACATTTCTTAATTTCTTACATTTTCGTACCTCAACAGTATCCTGATCATATCACAACACAGATTTTAAAAGTGAACATCGGGAAAGTGTTAAATTTCAAGGATAAATATACCCAAACTGACAGGGCCTTCTCCTGTTTTCGCGAACATGTATCAAGATGCTGGAGTTGGATTTGACCCCGTTAATGACGTCAGAGTAACAAGTTGTAAACAGAATTCACACGTGGGCTAACCGCACCGCACACTCCAGATATCTCTCCTTGTCGGTTTCTTCGTAGGGTCCGGGAGAATCCGCGTTTAGAAAACCCGATTTCCACGCGCGATTTTCGGCAAATCCGCGTTTCTCCGCGCACCAAAAACTCAGTATTTTCCGCGCCAAATCCACACTGAAAATGTGCCAAATCAGCGTAATTACGCACCTAAAGGGTCCTGGTAGTTGCACTGGTAGACAACCATATCCTTGCTACATAAGTGTAAATAAATAAATCAATCGATCATGTTGATGAAGATATGGAAAATTGTCGCCTATAATCCGTGATCCCAGCCGATAATTCCCTACGCGACCTCTTTAAAACTATGAATAAAAGACCCCAAATATGCCGCAAGAGTGCCAATAATATCAGCACAGTGACAACTCTTTCTAGGCAATTGTTTAGCGCTTATGTTCTTTACTGATACAAGCGGCTAGGGGCCGACCAGGTAACCTTGTCAATCAAGTAAGTCTTCTTTTGTTGACCTTAGTTAATCCAATGACATCATACATTTACTCCCAGGTCCCATCGACCCATCACAATGCATAACATCTTCAGTTTACACTATTTGCAGCGCGATGAATTGAGCTATGTACAGATCAATGACATGTACGTCAATAGATTTTTGCAGCACAGTATAAACGCTTTTGACGAACGGCAGCCTAGTTGTAATGCGTGCAGCTACGAATTTGATAGAATACCATATATCAAACGGTGGAAGATTAATACTTCATTTTGAAATTGAAAGAACAACTCTGAAGCAATTGTTTAGCGCTTTTATGTTCTTTCCCCGATTGAGTATTTACAATAAAGCAACTACCTTACCCCCATTAATTAAATGGATCAATCCAAACATTTATAGTAAACAACATTTCCATTCATATGTTAATCGAGGGGCTGACAATTGCAAGTAAACAAGAATAAACAACGGTAATTAAGTCCGGATCATTTTATAAATAATAATTTAAGAATAACAAACCTAGATTTGAAGTCCCTATAAATCATGTGTGTTTGAATAGCTACGATATGTCATTTTATCATGAAATAATCGTAACGGTAATGGCAGGCTGCATGAGTGCAGCTGTATTCGCACGTGGCCTGGCGGCGAAATTTGATACATGACAAAGCTAAATAAACAGTGAATTATTTAGAATCTTAACTGGTATTGCAAAATTTGCGATCAGAAATTACACGAGGGTAATATATTTTCAAGTTTAAACGTCTTATTTTTATGGAATTTTCCGTTCTTGGGGAATTTCCCATTCGTTCGCAATCAGCTCAGGGGTGAACCTCGCGGTGTCAGGGACAGGTATATATGTACATTTCGTAAGGCTGCGGCGTGTTTATTTATTATCGGTTTGTTTTAATTGTGTTTGTCCAACTTTTGATCATGTTGCTGCCCGCCCATGCGTTACTTGTGATTCTTAAAACTTCCTAGAGACCGCGCGCAAGTTTTGACTTTGGAACACCCGCGATGCATGAAGACACACGAGTACCGTCAGGGATATATGCAATCGAGTAAGTGTGCACTCAAAGATGAATAATTGACGGCCCATTTTGATCACTGGTACAACTGTGTGCCTTTATCTACGACATATCCATAGGTGGTCTACTACAATACCCAAGTAACAAAGAGAGCAATTAGATCGTGCTTGAATCGCGGCACTAATGCAACCCTGATCATGATCATCGGAGTTGCATTCGACCGCCTTGCTGCGATCATTAAATTATCAACTTGCCGACCAAATCGATTTTCTTGCCAATCACATTTTGATCGCTTTAGAAAAATAGTCGGGCAAGAAGTTCAATGACCTTTTCTGGTAGAAAAAATACGAAATCCGCTGTTTTCCGCGGGCAAACGGAAAATCCGCGCGGAAAGGCAAAATCCGCGCATAACATGTCATTTTCCGCGATCGCGGATTCTCCCGGACCCTATTTCTTCGTCTGGGAACTTGAATAAAGCTATCAGGGCCGTAGCCAGGGGGGGATGGGGGGGGGTGGGACGCACCCCCCAAAAATGACAAAGGTCCGCTTTATGATGTTGAAGGTCCGCTTTGTAATTTTGAAGGTCCGCTTTGTCATGTTGAAGGTCCGTTTTGTGAAGTTAAAGTTTGCGGCTTGCCTAAATTATTTTGTTTAATGGTTGTGATGTATGGTATGTTAATGACTAAGCAGCTGTTAATTCAATGCATTACACATCGTTGGTGTTGTTATATACTGCTTTCTCAATGGTGCGCGTTAATGTATTTTTTTTGTTACCCTCCCCCCTTCTTCAGAATTTGGAGCCGACGGTGAAAAATTTTGGGTCAACCGGCGAGCGCAGCGAGCCAAAAAGTAATTGGTTTGTTGGTAACCAAAAGGTCCGCTTCTGGCAAGTCCGCACCCCCCCACATAAATTCCTGGCTACGGGCCTGAAAGCTATTCTGTTCTGATTCTCCTTGTCGGTACGGTCGCCACTGGTGCACCTGTCGACAATACAGTACATTATTATCGTAATTTTAAGGTACCAAATCAAGAAAAATTATGCCATATGATACAACACGTACGACGCATATACCGCGAGAAATCAACTGTGTACGTATGCAAGAAAACTGGGCCACGCGCACGTCCGTTCCACGATGACGATCATGACGCATTACGCGTATCGCGTATTTGTTACTCGGGCGTCACTTCCGGGTCATCACTGCCAGCGCGATAATCACTTTCGTTTTGGAATTTCCTTTGAAAGCTTGTCCAAAGCACATGATATTATGCCCAATTTTTATTAAATATAAGGTTTCTCAATTACTGCTTCATGCAGATTTTACATTGATACAATACATACTATGAATGAAACCATTTTTTGGTGGTATTATAAGTAGGGATGTCAATGAAAAATTGAAGTTTGAGATAGGTTCAATTTCTATATAGAAACAAATTCCTCTCTGCTTCTGGAGTAGAATGACATCAAGATCATCCTTGCAGGTGAAGCGGATCAGGAGATATTAATTTTTATGTGCTCCACAATTTGCTTAGTTTCTGCTGAAATAAGGCCAAATATGGGAAAGTGACTAACTTGCATATATAGGGTTGTGAAAAAATCTTTGAAATATTTCCCTTCTACATGTGCTGGACAATCATTTAAAACCAAAACTAGTGCCTTGTGCAGAGCCATATTTTTTATTTTGGCCTGACAACAAGGTCTCTTGTTCACACATCATTAGGAGATTTCCGCGTTTGTGATTGGTTGAGAGCCGGTCATAAGCAACGTTTAATGCCCTGCAGTAATCAATTTCTGATCACTTTTGGGGGAGGCATGTAGAAAGAGGTAGACGTGTGTACAATGAGCATGGCTGCTACGGCTACTATTGCCTCAAAATAAATATTGAAGCCCAATATACTTGACTATTAATTTTAAAAAATGTATTTTTTCGGAATATGTGTTGAATAAAACAGAAAACATGCTTGAAATATTTTGCATGTTAGTGCACATTCGAAGTACACCCCTATTCTGTAATGGAACATCCCATTTGATACATTGCAGTTTTCTCAAGTGTGAAGAACTTGAAGACGAAAACATGACATGAAAAGAGTGACTTTGCAGCTGATTTTGGAGGATTTAAGGTACGAACATGCCAAAACAAGCGTTTACTCATGAAAATACATGAATGAACCCCTAATTCAATTTTACCAAATCTATCGCTTCAGAAAAATGATGAAGTCCAGCTCATTAATATGCAAAAATGATATACAAGCTTCATTAATGACTTTCATTTACATAGAAGATTAAAACATTCTGTAACTGTGGTCAAACAGTGGGTTATATTTCAAATATGCAGATGAGATGCACATTTAATTTCCTCAAGTACATGTATAGTGTATCTCTGAAAAAAATGACTAATTAGTATGCGTAAAACACTGAATTGCAATTTGCGGTGTGATCCTAACATGCTGTGAAAAAAAGTTTCACAGGAAAATTGTAGATAATAATTTAAAGATTTGAAATATACAAAGCACTTTTCTGATTTTGCTTGGAATTTTCAGTGATGTCTCTCGAAAGACAGAAAATGGAGAATTTACTGTAAATGCATTATTTTTTTCAAAAGGGAGGATTAAATGGAAAAGTGCCCCCTCAGACATGATGAATCTTTATATCTTCTTTCTAAAAAGGGGTAGCAACGTCATGTAAGTTGTGAAGATCAAACCGCAATTTTGATTCAAAGATTGGTACATTAAGGTGTCAACAGTGTCATTTAAATAATGGTGGGTCCACTAGGCACAATTTTTGTGCCAGAGAGGAAAAACAGGGACTTTATACTGTCTAATTTTAGACTTTATTTCTTTGTTTATGGATTTAAATTTTACCAGAATGATAGATAAAGGTTCAATATATAAGCTTAACCGTTTCCCCTAGCCTACAAAAATTATTTTGCCGGAATTTGGAATGCCAAGCAATTGTTTTCAAAGTTATGCCCTTGTGGAGCAATCCACCAATTTGGAGTGCATTTTGACATCCCTATTATAAGGTCTGTATTAAAGCATGTTCCATGGACCTCTAGTTTGTCCTTGAATAAGATGCGTCAATCCTCTTATCGAAGTAAAATATCCCACTTATCACAATGAACTGCTTTGTGAGGATGACGCAATAAACAAGATTTTCACAGAATTATGTGTGTATTTCAAAATTAAAAAGTCAAAGTGAGATCAAGGAAAAAACATCATTACATACTTTCTTACGCATGTTATGCAACAAGAACTTGATATTTCGTAAGCATCAAGCTGCTAAGTATTTTTTTTTCATAGTTTTGTTATAATGGATGTTGCTTTTTCGGACATCAATTTTTTTTATTTTTTTTATTTTTTTTCTGATACTTATGAATTCAGAAACGTTAACGGAATAACCGCATGTTAAAGGGCGAATTTTAAGTAGGTATGTGACAATTTCCTTTATCGCCAGCATGCAAAATGTAAACAGCCTCGTTTTCGTTTTTGCTTCGGGCGCAACCGAAGATGTCTTCGTATTCCTCGGATCGGGATACTCCCCTCAAAACACCCTATTTCTATGACGAACTCCTATTTTAGAAGCCTACAGCATGTTTTGATGACGTGTACACAGGTTGGCCATCTTAAGAAAACAAACTCACTTTGACAGAAGTCAAGCAAGTTGCCTGCCGAGTCATCCCAGAGGGTGAAGTTTCACATGTACCGCTGCACGAAATTGGTCCTCGAATCACCAATATTTTAGTGAGGTAAGTCAACTTTGTACTGCTGTGCTATTAAAATAACTTTTTTTGATTATTCGTGAGATGATTGTAAGTTTGGTTGGCAGATTGATCGATGCTAAAGCATGTTTTTTTATGGTCCACCTCCAATGCTAATGTACTGCAATCCACGCCTCTCGATCAGCGAAAATTACCCAAGTACAGTCTGTATTTCATTATGATACCATCATTTTTATTCATGTCAATGATTCTGGATGAATTTTGTAATAATTTATAGATATCTAAACATGTAGTATTGGTTGAAAATCTATTCATAATTACGATGATTTTGGATAACAAAATTGGGTACCAATACCAACCAGTTACAAACACTGTCTTCTCTCCTTGGTCACTGACCATGATAACCGATTCTGATTGGCTTAGAAGCCGGTTTTTGCTAATTTTATTGTGGAAAATGTATTTGAAATATCCTGCTTATTGTATAAACAGGTTCAAGGTGCTTTGTTTATTTATTTATTTTTATAATTTTTCATTTATTTATTTAGGGCCTATATATTTATTATGCTTAGGTGATTGTGATAAGGTTATAAATATTGAAACATCAACTTGTTTGTTTAATAAACTGGTTCCAGTCAATATTTATTTCAAAATTAGGGGGCCTATTTATTTATAATCCTTATTTATTGCTTAATTTAGTTACTTATTTACTTGCTTATTCATTTGCTTATTCATTTTGCTTATTTATTTGCTTACTTATCTGCTAATTCATTATTTATTTGCTTGTTTATTTGTTTGGTGATTTATTTAATTATTCTTAAAATAATTAAAAATATTAAAAAATTTCATTATTTGCTTGTTTATTTGTTTGGTGATTTATTTAATTTGCTATTTATATATTTGATTATTGATCAGGCCATATCTATTGCTTTATTTATTTATTCAGTTCTTATTTAATTTGCTTATCATTCATTTATTTATAAGTTATATATTTATTTATGCTACATTAGTGATTGTAATAATGGTTACAATGAAACATGTTATTAATTTATTGTAAACAAGGTTCAAGTGCAATGATTTATTTTATTTATTGCTTTATATTCCTTATTTATTTAATACTTACTTATTTACTTGCTTATGTGCTTATTATTTAGGACTATTTGCTTTTGAAAATATGTATATATCAAGGCATTTCTGTAATACTTCTTGGCAGCCATCTTGGATTTTGGTGGCCATCTTGGATTTGGGAAGCCCATCTTGGATTTATTTAACCCTTCTGGTAACAGTGTAACAACTGGACACACATACTAGTTATTTCTTCATTGAATGTTTATGCTTTGATACATTTGTTTAATGCCATGGCAGCCCTCTTGGATTTTTGGCATCCAATCCTTGATTTTTGGCCGGCCATCTTTGGTTTTACACGATGCGTAAGACAACTTCATGTGTAATCTAAATATTTTGTTGACCCGAGATTCCTAATTCTAAAATTTTTAAAGGAAATTAAGGTTAATTTGACATTATGTAAATATGACTTTTAAAGGACTTCTTGTTTCGGTCACAATCTAAATAGTGTGCATAAAAAAAAATGTTTGTTGGCGTAACGTAAGAAAAATAGCATGGTCGGTCAGATTTTTTTTTTTAATTTTTTTTTTTTTTAGATCTTCTCAATGTGTTTTACACTCTAAAATGAATACAAGATGCTACTGGGTCATTCCGTGTCAATTCACCTATGGGTCCCCAGGGTGACCCCCTCAGATCTTCTGTATTTCCTCCCAATTTGCCCTTTTAGTCAAACTAATGACTACCAAGTTTCAGGTCCGTGCGTCATTTTTCGTTTTTTTTTCACGACGCCCCTTGAAACTTTTTGGTAGGGGTGCCATTTGTCCAACAATTGAGCATTATTTTAAAATGCTGACTTTGGTGGCCCAATGTTTGCTTTAAATATTCTGCTTTCAACCCAACATCACTTAAATCAACATTACCTTTGACCCAATCTGCACCATTCCCCCCCAAAGTTTGGGAAAAAAAAAAAAAGGAAATTGCGCAAGTGCGTGTTAATTTTGGAGGCTTCCAGCATAGCCATAAAAACTACAGTCCTCATTACAAACCTCTACATGTACTTTGCCCCCCAAATATATTTCCTCCCTAAATTAACCTAACTCAATTTCTTGGTTATAGTTATACATGTAAATTACCATGGACGACTCACATGCCCTAGATCTAGAGATTTGTGGATGTGCTCATTTTTTGCACACGCCCGCTGCGCAAACTCATATTTTCAAAATCTCTCCTTCAGGGGGCTAAATCCCATGTGGGATCAATGTATTTTTTTCTGGCATTGGTATTTGAGTAGTCTGTTTGACCCTTTTTAATACTTAAAGTAGTGCCAACATCCATTTTTGATTTGTTGATAGAAAACGAAAGTGGTCCAACTTCAAGTTCCATCGCGCTGCAATATGATGGCAAGGGTGCAGAACGGAACCTGAAAGTCATTTTTCCAACTTGAGAATACGTACAGGTTAAAAAAATGCTTGTATGGTTGTATGTGATTAACTGCTCAATCATTACTCATTTGATGACAATTTTAGTCACATTTTTCCCTATTTTACAGCAAATTTAATCCCTCTAATGCCCCTTCTCAAATTTGATAATTCATGCGTAATTCAGTAAAAATTTTTAATCATATTGCAAAATGTTGAATAAGAATGTATCTAAGGTATTTAGGCCTACTACATTGTACTTATAAACATATAATTTTGTATTCCTCTCTTGCTATATACGTTTCATTTTGCTTTTGACACATGTACTTATATTTTACACATTGGCGGGAACTAAGTCCAAGGGTTGTTTGGGGCTTTGAAGCGACCCTGCCGGTCAAGGTCATGTAGATGTCAATTTGCTTATAAATGCCCCTGAAAATCAAATTTGCCAGAGACTTGACCTCAGCACAGAACAGTGCTGAAATCTAATGTCACATGTAGGTCAAGGTCACAAGTCAAAGGTCACACGGTGAACTGCACTAATATTATTTTTTTTTATTAAGCCTTCCTGCAATTTTTATTTTAATGAAGTTTAAAAGGTTGACTACCAGACACCAAAACAATGCTTTTATGTAACACACTTGGCTTAATATTTTCAGCTTCATCTGATATGTCAATCATTTCAAATATATCAATTTATGTGGAAGGGGGAGTGCGGTGGGGGGCTACTTTGCTGTAAATTATATAATGTTGACCAAATGGTAATCAACTAATATTGACTTGATAGCAGGTTAATCAATTAAACAACATAAACAAAAACAACATTTTTCTTACCATATGTATTAACTGAGATTAAAAATGACTTTCATATGTTGCCGAATTCTGCACCTAAAGCTAAGATTTGCGCTGACTGAAACTTGAAGTTCGAACCCCTTCGTTTTCCTATCACAAAGCAAAAATGGATGTTGGCACTACTTAAATATTACAAAGGGTCATACAGACTACCAAATACCAATTTGCAAAAAAAATACATTATCCCGAATGGATTTAGGCCCCCCGAAGATGAGATTTTTCTGAAAATAATTGACTTTGCGAGAGCGCTGTGCAAAAAATGAGTTTGTTTTCATAATCTTTGATATACGGGTATGTTATGTAGACCATGGGTACTTGAGAACTTGCACCAAGAACGTACCTTAATTTTAAGGAAAATACTATTTTAGGGGGGTCAAAAGTTGAGGTGTGCAATTGAGGACTGTATTTTGATGGCTATCTGGAAGCCCGCCCCCCCCCCAAAAAATGAAACCAGCATTGGCGGCAATTCACTTTTTTTTTCACTGGGATTGTGCAGATTGGGTCACAGACAGTTGATAGAAGTGATGTTGGGTTGAAACTCAGCTTATAGTTATAACTATTGGCCACCAAAGTCACATTTTAAAATAATCTCAATTTTGTTGGAACAATGGCACCCCTAACCAAAAGTCAAGGGTCGTTGTGATAAACGAATGGCAACTACCTGAAACTTGGTTAGTTTGACTATAAGGGCAACATTTGGGAGAGAATAGTAAGAAGATCCGAGGGGGTCACCCGGGGATCTCAATGAATTTAGATGTTTTGACATGGAATGAACCCCCTACTATTTAAAGCTTTTTAAAAGACACAATAGCGAAGATCTTTTATTTTACTTGTTTGTAGTTTGCTATTGTTGACTTGTTTTGCTATTGTTTCGTCTTTGTTTGGTAAAAAATATTTTTTTTTTAAATGTGGGATGAAAAATATGGGTCGGTCGGGAAGAATAAGTTTTTTTTATTTTCTGCAAATTGCATAAAACTTTTGAGTTCGGTAGTTTTTTTTAAATAGGTCGGTCTGGTTACGCCAAACAACAATTTTTTTTTATGGCCTATGATTCCTTTTGTTTCTATTGCTAAGTTTATAAATAACACACTTTTAGCACCAATAGCGTACCTGTTTTTTGTCTATAATTTTCTTATTATTTTGACAGTAAAATTTTCATCTTGGTGTCAATTGGAAAGCTTTTTTAAGACCTTTCTTATGGAAAACATTTCAGTAGTATTTAACAACTTTGAAATTTTTTGTGCACACATACTATTTAAGAGTGGGGCAGATACGAAATTCAGCCTCCCCAATTTTGTAACTTTTTTAACATCATCCCTGCACATCCCAAATTCCCTCAGCCCCATTCAGGACCAGCACCAAAGATCGCTCTGCAGAAACGTCTTTAATAGTACAATTACAAACAATGTAACATTACTTACCTGTAAATGATACAAAGGTGGAAATTATAAGCAGGTTATGATGACCCTATTACGACACGTTCATGACAGGAAACATTAAATATCTGGCAATCCCGGCTGGCAATACATGTACAATGATACAAGGTAAGTAAAGTCACCTTGGTAGGCTTGTTAAGTTCCGCCGTC
>JAMKCH010016627.1:0-31022 GCA_023653785.1 Ophioderma brevispina | reverse complement strand
GCGATAGTGATGGGCGTACCGATGCTAGCGTGGGACCGCTACTAGGCATGGGCGCACCGAAATTTTTAATGTGGCATAAGGGGTGTCTGATGGCTTTTTTGAGCACAAAAAATGCACTAGTTGGATCATTCGTAAGTATACATGTATAAAATAGAACAATCTCACAATTTTGGTGAGTATAATCAAATTTCTCAGGTAGGCAACATAGAGAGAGTTCGGTATCGTCGGCATATTTATGAAATTGACAATTATACTGTTCAATAACATCAGAGAGAGGCTGCGAATACAGAATAAAAAGAACTGGCCCAAGTACAGAGCCCTGAGGGACACCATACAAAAGTAGATACGGGTCGGACACAACGCCGTTTACTATAACAGATTGGAAATGCTCCGAAACATAAGATGAAAACCAATTAAGAACGATCCCTCTGATACCGAACGAAATCTCAAGTCGCTTGAGTAGAATAGAATGGTCGAGTGTATCAAACGCGGCGTTGAGTTCAAGGAGTGCCACAAGAGAGACCATTTTCTTGTCAGTATAGTAAGAAGGCCATCCATAACACTCAGCACTGCGGTCTCTACACTATGACCCTTTCTGTAGGCAGATTGGTTTATTTCCACAAGGTTATTTTGATGAAGGTGATTCTGCAGTTGGCGTAAAACAACTTTTTCAAGAACTTTTGAAATAAAAGACAAATTTGATACTGGCCTAAAGTTCTTTAAGCAATTACAATCAAGCCCAGGTTTCTTGAGGATGGGCACAATGATAGCCTGCTTAAACTGAGGAGGGACAATTCCAGACAAAAGAGACTCATTAATAATGTGTGTTATCAAAGGAACAAGTTTGTCACAACATTTAACTAAGTGAGTTGGAAGTGGGTCTAAAATACAGCCTTTAGTTGGCATACCATGGATTATCTAGGATATCTCATCTTCAGTCACAGGATTAAAATGATCAAAGACTGGACCATCATACACGGCAAAAGAAGGTGGTTTACAATGGCGAGAGTGTAGTCTCTCCCTAAGGTGTGTAATTTTCTCTGAGAAAAAATTTAGCAAAACTCTGAGGAAGTTCATTTGAAGGAATATTAGATGGTAACAATGAAGTCTGAGATTTTCCAAGAAGATCATTGGATACATTAAACAACTCCTTAGTAGAAGATGCTGCAGAATCTCTTTTATCTGCATAATATTGTCTCTTGGCAGCAGTGATGGAATTATTTACTGCAGTTCTTAAAGTTACATAAATATCCTTATGTACAGTCAAGTTTGTCTTTCTCCACAGCCGTTCAGCTCGACGTCTTTCTTTCCGTGCTTCTTTGATCTCTTGAGTCAGCCACGGAGCTGATGGTCTGTTCCTAACATGGCGGGTTTTCAACGGAGCATGCTGATCAAGGACTAGCCTCAGGCCAGTGTTGTAGATGTTAACTAGACTAGTAATGTCAAGGGAGGGCTGTTTGTTTTGAGCATCGATAGCAAATTCAGCCACATCTGCTCTGAACTGATTGAGATTTATAGCTCGCAAGTTCCGTGAAGTTACGATACGAGGTAAAAGGTTGGGAACTAATCCTTTCCGTCTGCCAGCTACAGTTCCTCTATGCGTGCGGCGACGCTTAATACCAAGTGATTTTACGTGTTCGAGCAATGTGGTTGAAATAGATAACTGACGGTTCAAATTCAACAAATCACTAGCCTGATAGGAACATGCGGGATGGAAATCTTGATCATGAGAATCGGTATCCGAGAATTCATCAGGGCCGGGATTGGGACTGATGTCACCGGACACAAGAATGTCAGGTTGAAACGTTGCGATGCAGTTCCCATAATATGCAATTCTGCAGCCAAGAAATTTAAGTCTCTTGGTGGTATTCGCTACAGTAGGAACAAGGTTACCACTGTAATCACAGGTAGAACAAACTGCAGGTACGGCCAGGTAGCTCTGTAGCTACATGTTGTAGGAGCAACAAGATGAATGTACTCCTCACAAGGTGACCCATTGTTGTTCAATTGAGTCCAAAGTTCCAGTCAATAAATCAAATCCATTCAAGTACTCCCAATCAAAAGAAACAAGTGGCTCTGATTATCACTGTAGGTAGTATATATCAATGAAGACAGGCAAGCCCAATAGTATAAGCTTATGGCTGTACAGTTGTAGTTGTAGACACGAACACACAAATCCAGAAATGAAAAATTCTCATAAAACATGAAGATGAGAATAAGATGACTGATGCAAATTACACAGGATGATCCAGATATCTTACTGGAAATAGGATAAGGTATAGAGACTAAGTCGGTGAAGCATGTACTTTCATCAAGAACAGCACGACTAAAAAAAAGGCCAGCCAGATACGTTACTTAAGTGTTAACGTTCTAAAAGGCAATATACTAAAAATCGGATATTTTTTTAAGATCACCCATGTACTGTTCCGTGTTTTGAGAATATTAGTTTACGATTTTCAATTATTTTCAGGAATTCCTTAATGTTGATTTTTGGTCATTTTGAAGACCAAACTTGAACACTTTATCAGAGAATGGCCCCAAAATGAGTTAATTAATGTCAATGGGCTGCTCTGTGGCAATTATTTTACTTCTTATCATTAAGCTATAGGAATTGATGCTTGAATTATAAATATAGCAGCTATTTTTGTACCTTTGTAGTTATTTCCAAATGTTGATATTCACATGTGGATGAGATACAACCCCCCTGCCTATTATTAAAGTGAATGCCTCAGATCAATAGTGATTGATTGGCTACATCATTGAATCCAAAAGCTATGGTGGTGGTATGTGAATACGTAAAGACCAAAATCATTGATCTTGGTCTGAAGCATCTTCATTGATTTTAACATTGGTAACACGCTTCCTCTACTCCTCTCCGGGCTAATGGAACAGCTTAGTCACATGACTGGAAGTTTGGTAAGGAAAAACGTACTTTACTTACTTGCACATGTGCATCTAAAATAGCCATAATGTGCTGAAATTAATACATCTTAAAGGTGCTTGTTCCGATCGTCTTTGGGACCCCCCTGATTTACCCAGAAGTAGTATCAATTTTGATATCAGATGAAAGGCCATATTTTTCTCATTGTCGTCCTGAAATTTCAGCTTTCAAATCCATTTCGTTCTTAAGATACAGATAAAAAACTACCGTTTTAATGGTTAACCATAAATAATTAGCACAATAGTGAATAGGGCTTTGCACTATGCATTATCGCATCTAGCATAAAAACTGCAAGTTTGTTTCCCACAGTACTTGATAAGAGAAGATATCAGTAGCTTCCCACAATGCATTGCTTCCATTGGAAGTTTTTGTACAGGTTGTCATGCGAATCGTTAGAAATGAAACCCTCTTAAAATGCAAGTTTGTGATTAGTACTGTCAATTTAGCCATGTTTCATCACTAACGATTCACATCAGTACCTGTAAAAAAACCTCCATTGGAAGCATTGCATTGTGGGAAGCTACTGAAATCTTCTCTTGTACTTGATGGTCAGTATGTACAAGTGTCAGGCTCTCATATCAAGTAGAGAACACGATAGACAAAAATTGGAACAAGCACCTTTAATAAAATAGTGTACTCCATTTCAACTTGGAAGATGCATTTTATTTAAAGGTGGACGTGCTTAAAAAATACCTATAAGAATCAATACCCCCTCAAAAATGTTTTTATTACTCATGTATTAGTATTAAGGCAAATTCTGCATGAAAACAGTAAACTGTAAATCATAGCTTTTATAAAATTGGGGCATAAAATCATGGTTTTCTGAACAGAATTTCAAACAAAGTGATTTCCTACGCTGGCTGCCTGCGATACCCCGCATGTGACGTTTTACCTCAAACCTCAAGCCATCCAATATTAGTATTCAGGATGTATTCTTCCTGAATTTCTTTCTGGAAATTTGGCCATAATAATTTAAAAAATAAAACATCCGAATTTAATTTTGGGGGGCCACCATTCACAGCCTATAGCTGTAGGACCACTTAGCAATCGTTGTGCGTGTGACGTGTGTAAATCATGGAATTAAAAAAAATGTGTGGGTTGGCGTGTATTCCCAGAGGAGTTTCATGCTAAAAAATTTATTTTGTTCTGTTGGGTTTCAATAGTACCTAAACTTTCAGAAATGATGGAGTGCAAATTTTCGTACTGATTCCCCCTTCTCAGGGGGGGAGAAATGTTCGTACAGGGGAAATTTAAAATCGAATTCAAATTGTGTTTTAATGTACACTAACGGGTTCCGTCTCCTCATAAGGGTTAACAAAAATATATATTTTGCCTAGGTTCCAAACCTTTAGTTAAGAAAGCCAGTATCCCCATAATGTTGAGGTCAACCCTGGGGGTATGCTCCAATGTTGTTGACAGTGGTGTCCAATGATTCCTTGCGGCATGCTGAAACAGAATGCATTTTAATTGATTTTGATGGTCCGTCCTGCAAGAATGCAGAAGGCACATGGATTAACTCTGGTCGTATGTCTGTGTAGCTGTGTGTCTGTGGTCAACATGGTACCCCTTAAATATATTGCATGCCGTGAGTTCCGTAAGGCTACATTATGAACTTGGTGGAAAGGAGGGGGGGTGGGGTTTGTTTTTTGGGTTTTTCAAGTTTAATGACCTCATGTGACCTTGCCCTCATTCACAAACCACCGCGTTCCGGGGACCGCGATGTAAGTTTTCGTGATAATACACATTGCGACATCCAGAGGAAAGTTCTGGTGACCCCCCAGCCTAGACCCTTGCGACATTTTGGTATGTAAAATTTACCACCCAAATGTCCACACTGCAAAATACATACATTTTTGGAAGCTGTGAGACAATACAAACAACGTTTCACCAGCTTCAACAAAATCTTGAGGCATGAGGTAAATTTAGACACCCAGTGTGACTTTGAACCATTATGGGGCGATATCGCCTTAACTAAAGGTCGGAAACTTGGCAATATATCTTTTCTAATCCTTATAAAGGAGACAGCATTGAACGGTTAATGTACATTAAACACACATTTGACTCGATTTAAAACTTTTCCCTGTAGTTAGTGTAGTAGACAGTCCCCTTGAAGAAAGGGGCAGCAGACCGAAAATTTTTGGCACCCCATCATTTTCTGACTGTCTGGCCCCTATTGAATGAAAAACAGCAAGAAAATCAAACTTTAGCACCAAAATCCTACGGAACGGTTTCATTGACATACCCAACCACACTAAAGCATTAGAAATTAATCTAGCCACTTTAAATTGGGGGCAAAAAAAAAAGATATGCACTGAAGTGGTCCTCTTTATAAGAACCTAGGCATATGCGTTTGCCATGGAGTCACACAAGTTATCACTTGCAGTATTTTGGAAATATCGTTTCCCAGGCGCGGATCCAGGGAGGGCATAGTGGGCTCGCGCCTCCTGGTAATTCTGCAAAATGTTGCAACTCCATCCCATTTTTGACAAGATTAGCCTTTCAAGTCAGCCCCCCGTTAATTTTTGACGTTTTTCAAATCCTGGATCCGCCCCTGTTTCCTCCCTCCTAAAAGTGACATTTCTGACCATTCCAACCTTAGGCCAATTCCAACACTTTTTTGATACCGGACCAGATAAATTATTTTTTAAAGGCAACTACCACATTTTTTCCCAGCCTGTTACATTCAATAAAACAAGTGTATGGTCTATATTTCTGCTCTACAGAACAAATAACAACAAGGAGTGGATCTTAAACATGTTATCATCCAGATGGGTCATGCACAGAGGTCATGCACAGAACTCAAACAATACAAGCGAATCATTGATATTTATCAGTGATTCAAATACCATTTTAACAATGGTTATTGAAAGCTCAGTGGTTTAGAGTGTGGCGCAGCAACTTAAAAGACACATCCGTGACTTAACAATATTATGAAACTTAAAGGTGCAACAAGAGATTTCAATTTGCAATAACAGGTGTCCCTAAAAGTGTGAAAATTCTGATTTTTGCACTGGTCTAAAGCTTTCTATCAAAATATCCCATCTCATCTGAAGGATTAAGCTAATAACTGTTTCCGTTGGGGGGTAACAAAAATTGTGAAATTTCTAATTCTTATGCAAATATGAAATTCAGCCTAGTTATTCTATTGAAATTTATATAAATCACCTTTTGTTTTTCCAATTTAAGAAGTTATTTCTGCAGCCAAATAAAAGGTAGAAAATCTCTTGCGTGTCTAATCTAGAGAAATCCTACATATATCGCAGAAAATTAGATGACTTTTGAAAATCTCTTGTTGCAACCTTTAATAATGGAGTGTCCCTATCAATGCTTTGCGTGTATTAGTTCGCGTCTGTGTGCTTCTTTATATTCGAACGGAAACGAAACGGCTCCGTGCGCCCATTGGATTACAACGCTTTATTTCCTTGATCGTACATTTTACAACTCTGACGGAATAAAGCGTGTAATCCATGCAGTGAGCCCGTTTCATTTCGTCGATATAATAAAGCCGTTTCAGTCCTGATCCCTGTATACATGTGCTATAAGTGGCCCTCGCTTAGGTACTGATAATCAAAGCCTTTTTGTCATATTGTGTTTTTTGTTTTCTTTATTTTCTGTAATAATCTTCTGTAATTATCCTGGGAACTTATTGGGCAATGAAGATGACATCGATGGAATTACAACAGTGAAGCCCCCTGTTTTTTGTTTTCTTTATTTTCTGTGATAATCTTTCCATAACTATCCTGGGAACTGATTGGGCAATGAAGATAACATCGATGGAATTACACCGTGAAGCCCCTGGGTTTTTGGGTTTTTCCTTTATTTTCTGTGATAATCTTCCTTACTATCTGGGAACTGATTGGACAATGAAGATGACATCAATGGACTACAACCCATGAAGCCCCCTGTGTTTTTGTTTTTCTTTGTGTTTTCTGTGTCATTCTTCCCTAACACGATCCGGGGAACTGAATTGGGCATGAAGATGACATCGAGGAATTACACAGTGGGAAGCCCTCCTGTTTTTTCTTCTTTCTCATTTTCTGTTATAATCTACATAACTACCGGGATGATTTGGGCAACATGAAGAACACTGATGGAATTACACAGTGAAGCCCTCTGGTTTTTTCTTCGTTTATTTCTGTGATAATCTTTTCCATAACTAACCTGGGAACTGATTGGACATGAAGAGACTGCGATGGAATTACACAGTGAGCCCCCGTGTTTTGTTTTTTTCTTTATTTTCTGTGATATCTTCTGTACTATCCTATTGATCTGTCCGCATTGAGTAAAATATTGTGTTTGTGATAAGAATGTTTGCTCTGCATAAGCGAAATCCATATTACAGATTTGTAATGCATTGTGGGTTACATTCTGCCGATCACAGAATCTTAAAATCGTGAAAACAGGATGAGTGTTGCTGTATTTTTTTCCACATTTCTAATGAACTCTGGCTCTCCGTTCACTGTCTTGCTATTGAGTTTTGTCTTCAAACCTTTTGTCATATATATACTGGCAAAAAATAATGTGCTTCAATTAAAGATCATAAGTAAGGAAACAGACAAAAAACAAGAAAAAAATCAATTGAATTCATGTAAAGCTCGCATTTGGAGAATTACAGCAAGCTTTGTTGTGTTGAGGACTCCCAACCTCACAATGATCCGACATGCATATCTGCAGTCAACCAGCATCCTAATGTCAATTCGGCTCGTTTTGAGTATGAACATTCCCCTTATGAAATGACAACATAATACTTTGATTTGACATATTATGCAGTGCACAAAAAAGTAGTGGCGATTTGCGCAAAGATGATTGGCTATGCTCAACTAGGACTTTGCCTAGAATGCGCCTTCAGCACATCATGACACAGTTTTTAATGAAAGGGGGATGACCCGATTTATTTCTATAAAGGTTCATGTGATAGAAGGACCTTCACCACAAAACCCTATCTGTAGAGTTTCGCACTGGTATTTCAACCCGTTTAATGAGAGCTAAAAATGTGATTTTGTATCCCCAAGAGTACTGTGTAAAGTTAATCTTGGTCGACCCAAAAATGGGCATTTTAGCTATAACCATCCCAAAGTTCCAAACCAAACATCTTTAGCCCTAAGATTTCATAGATAAATGAGAAAAAAAAAATAGTATAGCTTTCAGGCCCGTAGCCAGGGAATTTATGTGGGGATGCGAATATTGCCAGAAGAGGAACTTTTGGTTTGGTGAGGTCAACAAACCAATTTTTTTCGGCTCGCCACGCTCGCCGGTTTGACCCAAAATTTTTCACCGTCGGCTCCAGCAAATTATGAAAGATGGGGGTGGGGGGGGAAGCAATCCGCAAAATTTAGCTTGCAACAAGAACCTTCTACATGACAAAGCGGAACCTTCAACTTATAAAGCGGACCTTTGTCATTTTTCACCCCCCCTGGTACGGCCCCTGCTTTAGCTTCTTAGGATTCAAAATTTTGACCACTTCCGGAAAATCTGGGGTCCCTGGGGACGAGGATATTAGCGATCGGACCATGGCCCTTGAACAAACAGTTTTGAGGCATCTTTGACAAAGACTAGCTTATCACAAAAAACCTTTTTGTTGGCCAATTGGGTTTGTTTTTGCTTAGATATATTCAAGTTTTAAAAATATTTTTTTTTTAAAAATATTGCATTTTAAATAAAATTTTCAGGGAATCAGCAATATTTGAGCAAAATATAGCCTCAAAACCACTAGTGACTTTTTAAACTTAACCTAAAACATGAATTGAGTAATAAATATTCAAACTAGTTATATTTGTTATAAACCTTCATCCTTTTAAATTCTAGTTGTTCACTCGTTAATTGCAATATCTTCGCATCCTTGCATAATATTTCTTGTTTGGCTTCACTATGATCAATTAGGTTCTTTGCACATAATCGTTTTAAAATAATGTCAATGTCATCGTCTTGTCTTGTCCTGTTTGGTTGTGTCTTGTCTTTTGTCCTGTTTTGTTGTGTGTCTTGTCTTGTCTAATTTGTCCCGTCTTGTCTAGTAATCCAATATACATGTAAACTCTGTATAGGGAAAGGTGGGGCCATGCTCAAAGTCCATCCGACTTATTATGACTTCTCCGGCATTTTCATTTAATGTCTTTACTAAATTTAGTTAAAAAACACCATTTATCTCTTTATTTTTGTAATGTATGTTTCTTCAATATGTAATGTATGGACTGAATGAAGATGCTAATAAAACGATTGAATTGAATTGAAAAGAAGCACATGCAGGGACTGAGATAGCTGTTATAATCATGTTGGCAAGATCAAAATTTTGGCCACATCTCAAAAGTTTAATACATGTATTGTTTTTAAACAGAAGTTACTTGAAAATAATTAGAGTATAGTCAATTTGTAATTTGTAGGGAACAAACAGGTTTGCTTTTTAAGGTGAAGACAGATGATTAATCATTTTCATACGAAAAGTAGAATTTTCAAGGAATACCTTGCTGGATTGGATCAGTGGAGGTGTTTCCATATTGGAGTTATTGTTTTTTTTCTTTTGTCAGCACAGCAGTGGATACTCTAGTGCAGTTTTTGTGTTGCCCAAGCTTGCTTTAGAGGATGCAGAATAAGACATCACCATTTCTGTATGCTAGTATGTATAAACAGTTTAACAGTTTTGGAATCTTCTCCAACTCCTGCCCAAATACTTGTGCCATTTGGTTCAAGAACCGATGTTAGGATGAATGTTAATAATAATAATAAAAAAAGTTATTTTACATCTACAAATCGTAAAGCATAGCACCGAATTGTAGAACACAACTAATTTTATACCAGACGGAAAGCAATACAATAGTTAGCGACAACACGATATTAAACAGTGCCATATTGCAACATTAAACACACTACCAAGCACACAGAATGGGCGAGTAATGCCACCTTTGTATGGTTAATTGCCTCATGGACTATCAAATAACCATAAAAAAGGTCCGTATAAGGCATAGCTGTAAATAAATAAAAAATCCAGAAGTGAGTTTCCAAATTAAATCACAGTAAGCGGCCCTACGTGAGATTGAACCGGGGCACTGTGCTTCAGAGTGGCAATATGGACAACCACTGCAACCACCCCCCCCTTGCCCACTCTAGATAAAAGGCCTGGAAAAAGTAGGGAATCATGGAGGCTTATTCCCATGAAATCTATGTCTGCGCTGTATGGAAAATCGAGTGGTAAAATTATTTTAAAAAGATCTTATTAGGTGGGAGAGTGTTATTGCAAAAGAATGAGTGATTTTCCAAATGCAGGGGGATTTTTTGATTTTTAATACTAAACAAAGCAGAATTTTGAAACCAGGCACACCCACTCAAAACGCATGATGCTTGTACAGTCTGTGTGGATGCTTTGCAGAGAAATAGGTAATGGAAAACAAAATGGATTCAGGAATTTGTATTTTTTTCTGCTCTGTTTTATTAATCCATACAATACAGAGTTTCCATTGTTGGAGCAAGACACGGTGAGAGCGTGAATGATAGTTGTGGTGGTTTTATTTTGATACAATTTTGCAGATGCTATTAATAGTTCTAATAAAAAAAAACTAGTAGATTGACAGGTTTTCTCTACATGTACCCCGTTGAAAAGATTATTAACACAATTCCAAGAAGATTATATGCATGGATTGTGAGGCAAAACAGAGGAGCATGTCAACTTGAATGGATTGATGAAGCTCTAGTTGCCGAATATTGACCACTTTCATTCAGAAACTTCCACATGTCATGGTACAGCCCTGTGGGGCCATCTCAGTTCATAATCCACCACAGACCCCCTTGCTTGTTGAACACAAAATAAGTGTAAAATTATTCATTGATTTAGGTGTTTCTTCTTTGTTTCATAAAGGGTTTTAATAGCATTAAAATGGTGGTGTCCAGAAATAAAAAACTGTTTACTGTTTTATATACGCCAATAGTGATGGTGAGGGCACAGCAAACTCCCATTGAACCCAGGTGAGCCTTGTTTATATGCCGGTAAAATTGTTTTTATAAGGTCAATTGAAAAGATTGCATATTCTACTGCAATTGATTTGTAAAAAAAAATGACTATGACTAAAAAGTTTTAAGGTTTGCAATGAGAGATTCACATATCAGGTGTCCCTTAAAAAATCTGAAAAAGTACTGATATTTGCTCTGATCGCAGTGGCCGGCACCAGACCTCTTTTTCTGGGGGGGGGGGGGGCAAGGGGGGGCAAAGGGGGGCAAAAGTGAAATCGTGGGGGGGCAAAAGTGAAATTCTGGGGGGGCAAAATATGAAAAAATTTGGAATTTTTTCACCACTTTTGGCCCAAAAATCGCTGAGTTTCTGGCCCCAAATCACTGCAAACTTTTTTTGGGCCCGAAATCTCATTTTTCTTTCTTCGGACCAGGCGGGGGGCAAACTGGGGGGGGCAAGAAAGGCAAGGAAAAAAAATTTGGGGGGGGGGGCAATTTCACCCCATGCCCCCCCTGGCGCCGCCAGGCTCTGATGTAAAGCTTCCATAAAAAAAAATAACCCCATTAAAAAGATCTGAACGTATTGGGCCATGGCCCGATATGCTATTAGCTCGTTCACAGAAGCCCCAGATTTCACCGGAAGGGTAATATTTGGTATCAGAAGAAAGCTCACTATTTTCTCATTTACTGTGAAATCTTAGAGCCAAAGGAGTTTGGTTTGGAAGAGTTATGGAGCGAAACTGTGCCCCATTTGGTGATAGACCAATATTAATTTTACACAGTACTCTATGGGGCTTGACAAAATCACGTTTTAGCTATCACATCAAACGGATTGGAATGTCGCGAGAAAACTTTTACAGATTGGGTTTTGGAGGACAGGCCACAAGTCACCACGATGAAAACTTAATATCCGTAAAAGCGGGCCATCCCCCTTGAAGCTGAGAAATTGTTTCTTTGGTACAAAAAATTGTGAAATTCTAATTTCGTATAGGCAGCACTACGAAATTCCGCCTATGTTTTAGATTTGAACATTTAAAAATAAAATACCTTTTGCTCTCTTTTGAGACATTTTGTAGCCAATACAAGGCAAGAAATTATTTGTGTTAATCATATGGAATATTATGGCACAGTATTTGGGTGCTTCAAATTCTCTCGTGCACCTTTAATGGCAGAAAAGGCATAGGTTCCTGCAGGAAAGAAATCTATAGCTTTTTTTAGTCACTGATGCTAACCAATAACTGTTTTAATACATAAACTCTGAATAGGCTTGGCAATGGTCACCCACAGTCATCTGGGTGTTCAAAATAGTATTAAGAGTATGTGTAAAGCAAAGAAAATCACATCAATTTTTCAGTCACAGTTGCCTTGGTGTTCAAAATAGTATTAAATATGTGTGAAATATAGAAAACATGGTTTATTTCTTGAAAGCAGTGTGTGTTGGGAGGAAGTCCCTGTCATACAACACCAAGAGACCAATTGTTTGCACTAGATTTGCCCTTATTAAACCATGTCGTATTAGTGTACCCTTTTCCTGTCTCTTCTGCCCTCTAATTCACCCATTCTTTCTCTATATCTCTATCCATACTGACATCCATCCTGATACCCATCGCAAATTGCATATCTTGGGTTGTTTGGTTTTTCTCACTGGGTGATGGGAGGCTTATCTTATTGAAGATTAATTACCTTGAATTATAAATCTGTTTAAGAATGAAAATTAAAGATAGGATTTCCAGTACTCTCTGTACAAGGAATTGAAACCGGTGATAATATAATTTTTTGCAGTGAAGAATTTGATCTTGATATCATTATTTTTGCATGGAAGAACTTGGCCTCTGGCCCCATTCTTTCACTAGAAATAATGGTATCGCAATGGTTTTGATTATTGCAGAACGATTATTTGGTTAAAAAATCACACTTATGTTTTTTGTAAATTTAGTTCCGTGGCTTCAAGTGCTGAAGCTCCCCCTGCACCCCTTGGAAGGGTTCTTGTCAGAGGGTGTCTTGAGTAAGTTCATCCCACAATGCACCAGTTCTCTGAAATGTCACCTCAATAAGGTCATGTGATCTAACTAGAATTCTATTCTTAACATATGAAACCCTGACTTTAAACTCATTTTAGCCAACAAAGCATTTGTACTTAAGGAATTGTGATCATGACCATCATGGAATGTTTTGTGGTCCTTAAACTTCTTGAACACTTTTTATCCCTTTACTGACGTGTGTTTAGTACAATACAGTATATGCTTTGTTCGAACTCGAGTTTGAGGGTGACGTCATCATGACGCGACTCTGCATTCGCTGTAGCATTTCGATTATGCCGCCTTTGTTCGCGTGCGTAAGTGCTGCAATTCCAAGGTCGACGCGTGCGATTCTAGGGTGCGGCAAAACCTAACACGCGCAGTGACGTCACCCTCAAATTTGAGATCGAACAGAGTATAGGCACATTGCATTGAATTACAGGATTGGTTCAAAACACCACCATTGTCCTCTCTGTGGTAAATTCTATTTTATTTTTCGCATTGAATAGTTATTTTTCCATACATTGTCACATTGAACTGTCTCTTGTTACATTGAACTGTCTCATGGAGTAGTAATTTATTACATTGAAACACATTGCAGTGATTCAAATGTCAACCCCTGTGTAAGAAAAGACAGATAGGTTACAGGTTCAAAGGATATCTATAACATTATGGAACGTGAAATAGCAGATCATTTCTACCAATAATTTTGTTTGACCTAGTCATGTGCATCTACAGCATGTGTCACGTTTCTTGCCAACCTGTGCATCATGATTCCAGGAAATATTGTTTTTCAATTAAAAAAAATAATGAATACTTTTATCAAGTTTTGTTTATAGTAGGTAGTTCACAAGCCAATATGCAAATGTGTTTTTATCTTTTATTTTTTGTTTCATATATTTAAAAAAGGATTTTCCTTAGAAATACATAAAAATATGGCAAGTCAAATCTATTTCAAATAATTCAGCTCAAAAATTTTGCTGGTGTGACAAGGTTCTATTCAGTGGCATATCTTGGGGGTGCTTTGGGGGCATGCGCCCCTGGGGTTCATACCAAAACATACACAAAACATGCAAAATCAGCCTATTTTCAGCTATTAGATGTCCTTTTCCACCGGGTTCCCTTCAAAAAGACAGATCTGCCATTGGTGCCAATATCTAGAGTTTGAAAAGTTAGTGAAAAGATTGAAGCTTAGGATCAAAATGGTACATCTTTAATCTAAGGGTTCAGAAGTTAATACAGTACCAATAAATAACATGGCAATGAACTGACTTAACAGTTCAACCATCCTGGCCCCTTTCTCAATAGATGGAAAACACTTCAATCATGAACCTCAAGCTGGCTAGCTCTTTAACAGTCTCTTTTGCAGAAGTATGTAATGGGCACCTAAATGCATTATATCAAAGGGATAGAACATATCTCAGCTTTTCTTTCAGTCATAAATGGAGGTCTTAATTACTGTTTTTTAATTATGCTTTCTCAATTTTAAGTTTAAAATTAATTTCCAGAAAAGACAGAAAGGGTTTATTTTTGCAAACTTTGCAAACAAAAAAATAGGAAAATTCAGAGAAGGGCAGAAAAGTGCCTGTATTCTGAATGCATTATCCACAGATACTTAGAAAGTGGTAGCAAATTTGTGAAGCTGTGGCACTCGAGAGTGAAAGAATGGGAAATTAACTAACAGGGTACTGTACAGGAATCACAGAAATGGGTTTGCCAGTTACTTTGTTGTTATCCAATTTTTTGAAGGAAATTCCTTGTAATTTTGAGCAAAGTCAGAAAAAATGATAACAATTTTACATTCAGGAAGACAAGCAATCAATCTTTTGGACCTAATAGGTTTACTCAGTGTATTTGTTCATTAGCCATGTTCAGAAGGCCACTAAACTCAAAGGGGTTGATGAAAGGCAGCACTGGATATTGGATATACTCGCGGTTTGTCACTTCATAAACCAGGTTTCCCACTCAGGTTTTTAACTTGAAGTCCACTGGACTCCATAATTTCCAAATGTTGAGAATTATCTGGTCCAGTGGAATATTTTGTGGTCAGAGACCAGCCTACTAAATGTTTGTTTTTTTTCTTCATATCTTTATTATCATTCGCAAAAAAAAAGCACAAAAAAAATCACAATCAAGAAATTACATAGTTGCAGCAGCAGTATTACTTAAACAGAAGATTAAATAATAAACATAAAATCAAAGGAATAAAGATCAAGTCTTACTTGTGTACATGTAATAAGCTTACTAAATGTTTGTAGTAAGCGGTGCAGGGCTTATCAGTTTCCAAATACATGGTGCGTAAGATTTCCTGATTTCTACTGTGCCTTTGGTGAAACTTTCAAGGTATCACATTTCTTTATTTTAATGTTAACAAGTTGGTTTTCTGTCAAGCAATACTAATAGCCAATGTTGCAATATTGTGAATTTGGTTTTCCCACAATAAGCACTATTTTGAATGCTTGCATTTAGCAGGAAATAAGGTCTATAAATTTTGCTTTTGAGGTTTGGAAGCATATTTTTGCCTTTCAGAGGCTTAGAATTATGGCATCCAAGTGAACCTCATTTTGTTACTCCTTCTGAATTTATTAAGTCCAGTGAAAATTCTGTCTGTCATATGATGCCAAAATCCTACTAAGCGGGAACCCTGCTTCAAACAAGACAAAGTATAAGCTTATCGCTGTATGCAAAATGCATGAGAGCAAACTAAAATTTGATTAGAAGTACACTACTTTTTTCATCAAAATAAATTATAAGTAAGGAGAGTTCTTGGATTTCATTGATCGGCAAGAGTTCCATATGTACCCCTCTTCAACGTTCTACATGTAACAAATTCTTTTTTATTTTTGGCCTTAGGGTTAGGGTATTTGTTAGTGTAAGGCCATAAATAAAAAATAATTTGTTTCCTGTACAATTTTAAGGGGGGTACATATGGAACTCTTTCCCATTGATCAAAATTCATCACATTAGGCCAATGAAAGTCAATTCCGAGTTTATTGTTACTTATTTGTTGACCTAAAATTTGCAAAATGGAAATAAATGCACCGAGGAAATGTTCATGAAAGGTAGGGCTGCAGAAAAAAGGCTTGGTTTTGCTTCAGTGTTATCAAAAATATGTTTTACAAACAAAAATATATGTTTCCAATTGCTAAACCTGGTGAACACAACAATATTTTGAAAAATAATGAATTATTTTGGCAATCTTGAATCTTTGACACTGGTATTTCTAGTCTCCAAAAAGCGATGCGGGTGGGTAACGATAAACTCAGAATCGACTTTCATGCGCTTTATAAGCTGCTTTCTTAGGGACTTTTCATTAATTTTAAGGGAGAGGATGGGAAAATATAGGGGGTTGTGCAATTTTGTTATCTCACAAATAGAGGGGTTATGTAACCTTTTTGGGAAGAGCAGGGGGTTATGTAAATATTGTTAATTCCAATGCTGACTGTATTGGCACATAAAACAACAAACCTGTGGTTAACTGTTAATTTGTAAAATATTGTATATATATAGCTAGGCCTAGGATATATACTAAAACTTAGAGCATGGAATCCAAATAATTTCCTGACTTATTTTTGGGCTGATAGTAATACTTGTACGCCCAATTGTACCATTCAATAAAGGTCAATAGTAGCCTAGCTTTTGACTCTAATATTCGCTTGTAATTTTCTTTCAGAGTGTACTTTTTGGCCAGGCCTGGTTTGCACCTCTTCCATGCACACCAACTAATTAATTGTAGTGATGCTCTGGCTCTCGGTCTTAAAGGTCCATGGCCCGATCGCTAATAGCCTCGTCCCCAGAAGCCCCAGATTTTACCGGAAGTGGTCAACATTTTGGTATCAGAAGAAAGCTACTATTTTTCTCATTTACCCTGTGAAATCTTAGAGCCAAAGGATGTTTGGTTTGGAAATTATGAGCGATAATGTGCCCCATTTTGGTCGACCAATATTAATTTTACACAGTATTCTATGGGGCTTACAAAATCACGTTTTTCAGCTCTCGCATCTAAACGGATTGAAATATCGGCGTGAAACTTTACAGATGGGGTTTTGGAGGGAAGGCCAATCTATCAAGATGAAAACTTCATATCCTTAAATCGGGCATCCCCCTTTAAGGTTTAAATTGGGGCTCCCTAAAATTTCATGAGGGAATGGGGGTCATGGTCATGTAATTTTACATCAAGTGATGGGGGGTTGTATAACTTTGCCACATCAATCTGTAAATCCTCCCAGCCCCCTCTTAATTATATGGTCCCTTATGAGTATTACCTGACATATTTCGATATTTATAGTGATGTAAAATTAGTTCAAATTGCAAGCTTCCCTTTATAATGATTTTAAATGTAATACATTCTTTCAGAAAATCATGGCAGCTTAAAAGCATTTCATATCTGCAGTAATGGTTGCTTATGGTCCAAATGAAAACAATTAGTTGGGTCTTTTGCTTAGACAGGGAATTGACTGGATACATAAATACGCCTATGTTGTGTTTCAGTCATGTCGATACTTTGTGTAAATTGCCCTGAACCATGACCATTATTATGCCATAAAATGTAGACTGATCGGTATGTTGTTTATATGTAGCTTTAACACATCATTGTCAGTGTTGCCAAAATGATCATGTCTTAACCACCCATTTGGGGTATTTGAAGCCTCTGCTGCGTGTAAGAATGATCTGTTATGACCTTTCTCACAAAATTGGGCTCCTTTTGCCTATCATCAGGGCATAGCAAGCTTTATGTTTATGACTGAGTAAGGACATCAAGCATGCCTTTTACACAACATATATTTCACACACATTTTGTTTCAAGTCAGACGTGAGCTTCATATGAGAATAAATTAGTTATGTCATGGTTGACATGCCATAGGTGATTCTTTACTTTGTATATAGGAGGAAATGCAATTGTGTACAAAAGATTTTTAATGTCAAACTCTTTTAAAATTTGCTTTATTTTAACCCTTTGTGAGTGTTCACTACTATATAAACCTGCTATTTTTTCCTGATAGTAAAATGTGAAGAAAACACTTTGTTTCTCATTCTTAAAACTGAAGTACATTCAAATAATTGATATCCCCCTGGGGGTCTCAAGTTTGATTTGGGTATGGAACATGCCTCCCAGAAGGTTTTTGCCAAAAAAGGGGCCCATAGTTATATACCAGAGATGCAAATTTTGAGCCAAATTTAACCCAAATTTGCCATTTTTTCACTCTTGGCTTCAGAGTGAGGAAACTAAACTAATTTACAAAAAATGAGAAATTTTGGCTTCCGATTGAGAAAATTTGACTAATTTTCTAACAAATTTGAGAAAATTTCACACAAAAAACCCAAACCCATTGCTAAACCAAAATTGGCATGAAAAAGGGAGGTAATTAATATACCAGAAGACTAAAAATGAGACTGATGTTTACGGCATGTCCCTAATGGTCATTTGTGTTGAGTACCCCCCCCCCCCCCCCCCCGCAAACAACAAGCAGGTTTGTGGGAGGTAATGGCCCAATTTGTTGTAGACCTTGGTTATAGGCTCTCTGTTGCCATGGAAACCTTGTGGGTTAGAGAAAAAGATGTGTCAGGAACTTGGAAATACCCTGCAAAAATGTGCATGCTCTTTTAACAATTGGATACTGAGAAAGTTATCAACAGAATACATTATAAAATTCAGGTTTTCAGCATAGTTAGCAATTGAGTTAGTATGTTCAACTACAGAAGGTAGAGTAGAGTTCCAATACTTAGTGCAGCATTTGAAAATGAAAGCTTTCCTGATATAGTCAGTGTATCTTGTGTTAAAAAGAGATTTTTTGTGCAAATAACTAAAGAGCTCACTGGGGTTTGTAGCTCTGGAAACGTACGGCTGTCAGTATATGCAGGACACTTAATATCACGGTTTTGAATATGTGCATGCAGAGGATCTTGTAATCAATATAGGCAGCCAGTGTAACTTCTTCAACACAGGGGAGGCACTGTCTTGAAAGTGGAATTAGTCACTTGATGAGTTTGTTTGAAGAGCATATGAAAAAGACCCGGGTTTTTTTAGAGGCACTATCAGTGATTTGCTCAACCAGTAAATCGAAAAAATCATCAAAAATCAGATTTTTGCATGTTCGTAACAGATTTAAGTATCCTAACATACCTCACAAGTTATATGACCAAAAGCAACCCAATAAGGACAAAATCAGATATTTTAGTCATTATTGTCCGTACGGACACTTACTACAACACGTAATTGAATGGAGATGTCGATGGTTTGGTAAGGACATGCCTCCGAGCATCAAGAAGTAGGAACCATATCTATACCAATTTTTGCCGAAGAGGGGACCATAGCTATACAAGATATGCAGATTTTGGGCGAAATATTACGTAAATTTGTCATTTTTCTTCCTCAAAATTTTGACCTTTTTTGCAAATTTGGAAAATTTTGGCTTCAGATTGAGGAAATTGACTAATTTCCAAAAATATTTGAAAAAATTTTGAAAATACCAAAATTGGCATGAAAAAAGAGGTAATTAATATACCATAAGGCTGAAAATGAGATCCATGTTTTGTGGCGTGTCACTTCCTGTGTGGTCATTTGTGTTGAGTACTTCCCCTACTCCCCAGAATCTGAGGGTCAATGAGAAGATAAATTTGAATGTCATCAGCATACATGTGATATAGATACTATGATTAAGAAGAATGTTGCCAATAAGAAAAATATATAGTAAAGAAAATGGCCCTATAACTGATCTTCGTTGTGCTCCATTGTCAAGATAGAGCACCTTGGACTTGGCTCCAGGACACTGATTTGTCCTGTTCTGAAATAGGTTGAATACCATTCAATGGCGTAACCAGATATTTGAGGGGGAGGCAGGCTGGGGTTCATATAATTTGGGGTATCACACCGCTCGTTTTGCAAAGGTGAATACGGTAACTCTAAAAGCAATACAGCACAATTTTTGAAGAGCGCCCCAATTATCAAAATTTGGGATTTTTGCACAGTTGTGTTGGTAATTGTCTAGTAAACTGTACCTGCGGATGGTAATGCTCAAAAGTGCGTATTTGTCATGAAAGAAGTGATTTTGTAATTAGAATCGGGATATCCAATTTCTGTCCATCCATTGGGAAAATAGTGCCATCTCACAAAAATGACCTCTAACTTGACTTACCTGAAACAACAGAACAACTAATGGATGAGCGTCTAGACATGTACATGGCGTTAATTCTTGGCTATATCATATTGAAAGTACTTTTCAACAGCTATTGAATTATCATTGGTATATTTATTATCCTAATTACAAAATTCCTTCTTTTCATAGACATGTCCGAGCTTTACCATTCACCGGTATAGTTTACTAGCCAGTTACATACAATGCAACTGTGCAAAAAATCTCTTCTTTTTTTTTAAATCGGGGATACTCTTCAAAAAATTGTGCTGGTATTGCTTTAGTACTATCATATTAATTACTTTACTTAATCTGATTTTGGAAGGAGCCTGGGGCAAGGATTTTTAATATGGGGCTCCTTCCCCCAGCCCCTATGCTGGTTATGGCTCCTGTCACCCCTCCACTGCTTCTGCTCCCTGCTCGCCATGTCACCGAAGTGCTAGAGAGCAAAGCTTTTTGAAATAGTACCAAGTCTGTTGAGACTCCATGTAATTGATCAAAAAATATAGTGTCACAGTGCTTTGTTATTGATTATTGGTTGTTTTATCTTGGTGAGGCTAAAGTGTTTTTTCCTGTCAGAACTAATAAAGCCTTGATGTCAACGCACTCAATGAAGAAAAATAATATAATTTATATGGTTGTCACTCTCTCTTTTTCAAGATTGTGGAGTTGAAGTCATTTCCTTAACACCAAGAATCCCGACAGTCCTCAAAAGTACCAAATTTTATCCAAGATCGATGGCAGCATCTACATCGGTGGGTTACAAGAATTCATCAAAATTGATCCAACTTGTGATGGAAATGGAACAGATCCATGGATGCTATGGTTTTGTTTTGTTTTGAGTGTTTGAATTGCTGCTTCCAATACTTAAGTAAGTTCCTCCGCTCTCGCCCTCTTGAGCCTACTACCATTATTCTTACACATTGATGTGATTGGCCCTTCCAATCACATGTGTCCATTTTGACCAATTGGCAATGTATATACAGGTGGTTATAGAGCTTTTTAATGTATGTATTATATTAACCGAATCTCCTCTTTTTACCGTGTGACAATTAGCTACCCTGTTCACTATTGACCCACCCTGAATCGCAGACTTTAACGGAATAAACTGGAAATTTCTGCAGTTTATTCCTTACAAGTCTGGTGAATTCAGGGTGGGGTTCACTAGTGACCCGGTCGCTATTGTCACCACCCCTTTTGTATATTTACCCCTTTTCAGTATTCAATTACTTTCTTAGTATAAAATGGCTGTTTCCATGCTTGAAGTCCAACACAAATTCCCCAAAATATGTTAAAATTTTTTAAGTACCAGGCCTGCTACCAAGAATATAAATTATTATTCACCCTTTTGGAACGCAATAATTAATTACAATGATTGAAATTGCACTTCTTAGATTGCTTAGGTCAGCATTGTTCCAGTGATAAACATGCACTCATGATCCAAGGGCCACGATGTGGTCCAGTGATAAGACCTTCGACTCATGATCCAAATGGCGCAGGTGGTCCAGTGGATAGACGGTCCGACTCATGATCAAATGTCAACATGTGGTCCCATTGGATAAGACTTTGAACTCCTGATCCAATTGGCACGTGTGTCCATCGATAAAACGTTCCGACTCATGATCCAAAGGGCACATGTTGTTCCAGTGGATAGACGGGCTAGGCTTGTTATCAAATGTCAACATGTGGTCCCGTGGATAAGACAGGTCGCTCATGATCCCAAGGGCGCATGTGGTCCCTGGATAATACGGTCGACTCATGACCCAAGGCACATGTGTGTCCCGTGTAAAGGACGTTCGCCTCCCTTATCCAAAGCGCGCACTTTGTCCCCAGTGGAGAAGACGGTTGACCTCATGATCCAAGGGTTGTGGGTTTGAGCCCTTGCGCGGCCCATTGTTTTGTGCACGTGGGCAAGGCACTTATCTCGTTATTGTAGCTGTTTGGGGAATATCACATCTAAGTTTGCGGAGAGGATGCACTTGGCCCAGCTTCCCGCCTAGTTGAAGCATAATGATTACGATTTCTTGATGGCAGCATAATATTAATATTATAATAATAGGCAACAGTGATGTGGTCTTATAGGAATGGCACTGCATAAAAGCTAGTTAATAATATTATATCTTATATTTATTATATTAATATTTGTGAAAGCCTTTAGAAGGCCAATACATAAGGCCTATAATAATCTCGGCTATTTTATTATTATTATATTAAATGCGAGCCGAAGCAAGCTCTCATAGACAAACGCGTATGTACTATTGACAGCTATTGAAATCTATATTCGCTGACAGTTTAAAAAATACCGCCCCCTCATTTGATCCCCCTTTTCGTTTGCTTACCATTACCTCCTACGGAGATAAAATCAGGAAATCTTGACCAAAATACTGAAATTTAATTTGTAGTCCGATATTCAACAAGAATTTGTTTTAATTCTCCAATTCTGTTGGATATTTTGGTTTTTCTCTTTCCTCGCAAATTTATTTTTTGTACTTGTTTTTTAATACCATTGGAACCTAGGATAATGTTGTGCTGATATTTTAAAAATCATGCTTGGAATAATTAAAACGATAAATAAATATTTTTAAATACAAAACTGGGGGGTAGGATGCCACCTAACAGCAACAGAAATTCAAAACGGCATCAAACTTAGGGTGGTATTTTTCTAAGACTTAACGGCAGGAGGCGCTCTTAAGCATATGAACGGTTTACACCACAGGACGTGACTAAAGGACTAGGCTGTCACGAATATTTAAATCTAATGACCGTTATTGGAAATTACAATATTTTGCAGTGGGGTTAATTCCTAAGTACCCCGGACGGATTTTGAAGCCAATAATTTTCTTAATTTCTCAATGAATTACTAATATCTTTTGAACAAAGGTTTAAGAGAGGTTTTTTAATGTCACTGGGACGAGACTGCATAGTAAATGCAAGTAGCAGTTCTCCAAATTACTGTTATGGAAATACCCCCTGTTTTTAAATAAATAGATGGCGCATTTAAATTCATAATTCTCAGGGAGTCAGAGATGGTAGGGCATTAGAGGGGTGTTTGGTTCGACTTTCTTCAAAATGTCACCAAATTTGGCCCAGAGGTGGTTGGCCATAAATTTTGATTTTTGATGGGCGCCAAAAATTGCACTCTGGAGCCGCCATATTGACAAATCCAAAATGGCCGCCATCAAAATTATGATTTCAATTATTTAGAAGGCTAAAGATCTAAATGACACCACTAGTTATCGGTTCCAAGGTAGGAGATTCCGATTCCAATGTTATTTATATGATTGAGGTCAAGGTTATTCATTAATGTCGACTATAAGTCATTTTGAGCTAAAAATTGTATTTTTGTCAATACATGGACAAAAAGTACCAGATTTTCTAGGTTCGGGAGGACTATGGGGCTGTTTGGGACTAAAACTACATTGAAATATTATTAATGTTTAATCATTATTCTACATCTGTTTTGTATTTTAAATTGAAGATTACGGAAATGTTCAAGATCAAGTCAAAGTTAAGAGTAAGAAAGTGCCTGATGCCATTCATAGCTGAATATCATACTAGTAATACTTGAGACGGTATAAGAAGGTCATAATGTAATATTATATACATAATGATAGCAATGGCTTCTCCAGAGTCTATTCAATTGGGACTATACTGTCGTTGTCCAAATAGACAAACACTTGAAAAGCCCTTACGAACTCCCAAGGAACAAGGGCTTGTATAACTTGAGAAAGATCTCAATGACTGGAATGCTATCAATGCCAACAAACTACCTTCAGGTATCAATGTTACAATCAGCAGTTTAAATGATGGCTCAGGTATTGCACCAACGCTCAAGTTAAATATCACAATAAATGAGGAGTTACTGTAGTGTTCTCGGGTCAAACGAGAAAAGAGAAACTAGACAAAGAAAATGCCTCCTGCAACAGTCCAAAAAACTTAGGTCATCTGGAAACATTTCAGACTCTAGTTAATCCGATGTATTGTATAATATGTGAAAATGCAGACAGGCAACACAAAGTAGCAACTAATGTATAAAGAGTTGGGCCAAGATAACAAAAACTTTAAATTACTGGGCGAATGGTTGCCGTAGGCATATGACGCACACGCGGTTGATGCATATTATCACCATCTCAGTGTTATGTGCGCTGCGAGACTCGCACGCGCTGTGAGCGATGTTGTGATATTAGCAGGTTGGTGGGTAAGGTTAATGATCGCCGACCTTTGACCCATCATATGCGCTCAAAGTATAGCCTTGATAGATAAATTCTGACGTTATGACAACACCATTTCCAGCTCTCAGAACTGCGTGAGCTGTGTGTATCGGAATATTCTTCTGCGTAACTGACGGGCAGTAGTCTAAATATGTTGTAGACGGTGGAAACCAGCTAAATGTTGATTGGTTGGGTTTTGAAAAGTCTATGTCCACCGGTGGACGAAAAGGTAGGGCAACTCATTTGAGAATGTGAGGCCGCCAGTCTGTGATGAGAACCACATTGGCAGGCTGGAGATGGCCCGCAGTCCCCCCAACATCGGTGCATATGCTGTTGAAGCGGCCGATGCCTGTGCGAATCCGGTTTAAGGTGACCCATTCCGTGGAAGATGCTCCAGGGTCGGGTCTTGAAAGTATCCAGCCAGGCAGTATTCCATGTCTGTAAGATGTTGAATGGGGAGTGGAGAGTGAGTTTAGCAGCCCGGTTTGGTCGACAGAAAAGGTCGACGAGAGCATAGTGTCTGTCTGTCGAGTTGGTCTGATTCTTTGACAGTGCTACGCAGCAGGTGCTTGTTGTCCAGCAGAAGCTTATTCACTAGTTTGTGCGTGTGGTGTTCTTCCGAAGCGCTGCAGGTGAAATGCCTGAAAGCACTGGTAGAAACTCAGATGGAGTAGACGGAGAAGGCAACCAGTGTAATTGTTCTCAACCGGTCTCGTTTGAGAATGTGCCAGCTTCTTGGTGGAGAGCTGTTTGCACCATGCTGGGGAGGCATATTCAGCGGCGCTGCATTGTAACCCAGAAGCCAAGGCGGTGGTTCGGTGGTGCGTAGGTCCGCTGGGCTGGCACCCATGAGGATCCAGCAAAGCGGATCATAGGAGGTTATTTCCTGTAGATACCTTGGCGCATATGGACTCAAGGTGCTGCCGGTAAGTTAAGCTGCCGGTCAAGCTTCAACCTCCAGTAAGTTGGTGTAGATTTGTATGGCAGAGGCGCTCCAGTTGGGTTGATTTGAAGTGGCTATGAGCCTCTTGGGTTGATGGAGGCAGTAGCGGTGGGCTTGCTTTGCCTCAGCTTCAGTCTCCAGGTCTTGAGATATGCGGCAAGGAGGGCCATTCCGCAGTACGTGTACTTTCACTTCGTCAGGCTGCTGTCCGAGAGTGGAGAGTGGAGAAGGCAAGGTCGTCGGCGTAGCCACATTGTCTATATGTTGTTAGAGGTAAATCGCCGATATACAAGTTGCAGTTGAACAGCATGAGAGCCAGTACAGATCCTTGTGTACTCCGTTCCTCAGACGACGAAGATGACTACTCTGTCCATCACGGGTCCTGTGGAATAAAGCTACGGTTTGCTAGCATTGAACATATGAATTGTACAAGGGTGACGATCCGGGATGGTCCTGAGAAGGCTTGAGTGTCAGGCCTGTGCAACATGGCTGTAGTAATTATATGCGGACAGTAAGGTCCACCAAGATGACCCCTACCTTACGAAGCTTTTCAAAGCGCTTTCCTCAATATCATTAGTGAGTTTTACAATTGGTGGACAGTGTCGGCCAACAGGGCAAAATCCTGCTTGTTCGTCACGGACGACGGCGCCAGCCAGGGCCAAGATAATCCTCTCAAGGAGTTTGAAGGCAAAGGAGGAAACCACACGTAGTGATTATGTGGTTGGGTGAGTGCGATGATAGTACCCTCCTCCAGATCTTGTTTTTTTTTTTTCTTTTTGTAGGACTGGGTGGTAGAAGGCAAACATGTGTAGGGTCCGGGGCCCATTTCACAAAAAAATTTACGAGTCTATTGTAATCAGCCAATGAACAGTCACAACCAAAACCCTCCAGACAATGGTGGAGCAGAGGGGGCTCTATGGAACCTTGACGCGTGTACCCTCTTTTATGCTGGCCCCGGACCTGATTGCCGAGAGGATAGGTGAGGAATTTAGCAAAATTGCCGACCCACCATCTGTATCGACCGCTCATCATGAGGAAGGCACAGTCTGCATGTCAAGGGTTTTGAAAGAGTGCTATCATTCAGGGGCTATCCTTTCCTTGTAACAAATCAGGAGGTTGTAGCCCTAGATACAACAGAGTGTATAATGGAAGAAGGCTGTCTCTACTTCACTATCTCAAATCTGTGAAATGTCAAGCCCTTCATGCCGAATCTGTCAAAGAAAGGCTCGAAATGGCTTCCCCACAATCCAGTATCCGATCATAAAGGGAAAAAACATTTTTTAAACATTCTCTAAACGCCCTGGTACAAAGAAAAAAGGTACAAAAGGACTGGGGAGTGCGTACAGAGGGCACAAATAGACTGTTAATCAACACAACTTTCCTCTCACTTCAGTCCCGTCCGGATGCCGACATGTCCAGTTTTTTCGGTTCGAGAATCAGAAAAAACCACCAAGCCTGGCTGACCGAGGGTCCTTGAGATCAGGAATGAAGTCGGGCATTCTACAATGCATAAGGAACACAGTGGCTGCGCAAACTGCTGTCAAACAAGCCACTGTAGTTGTTGCGGATATGCAAGAGGCAGCCCAGCAGTTATCCACATATTGTCATCTCAAGAAGAACTAGTCCATATCACCCTTGGCTTATATAACTTTATCTCATCTGCATCAGTAAAGTTTTTGTACCATTATCCTGTACTTAAATTTTACAACAATTGTTTGTAGTAGTAGTAGCAGTAGTAGTAGTACTAGTAGAACAGCAGTAGATGCAGTTGTAGTAGTAAAATGGTTGATTAGGACAGTTGTTTTTTGAAAAACTTGACCCTAATAGTGTGTGTCATACCAATCGGTCCTCAGAATAAGATTTCAGGCACCTATCTTGATGAAAAATAAAAATTTTGACCACAAAAATGACCTTTAATCGACCTTGCATGGAAGACTTGATCAATCATAATTAACAATAAAATTGAAATTGCACCTCTCTGGACAAAAAACACCTAAAAAGTGTATAAGTATGAGTTTAGCCATTTTATTAATTACAGTTGCAATTTTTCCGAAATTTTTATGGACTGTGTGGGCACTTTAGATTTTGACCCCCCAAAATGAACTTAAGTCCACTTTAAGAATGAAATTGACCCTCTCATAAAGTAAAATGGCATTGAAATTAGCCTCTTGACCAAAAAAATTCTAAAAATGGTTCCTTTATGAGTTATAGCCTTTTTTTAATTACAGTTGGCATATTTTTATGCCGGCCCATTGTGGATTTTGACCCCAAAATGACCTTAAGTCAACTACTAAAGATGAACTGACCCTCATCATTAAGGATAACATTGAACTTGGTCTTGACAAAAGAATAACCTAAATAGTGAATCAATTATGAGTTATAGCCATTTTATAATTTCATTTGCAATTTTCATGGCGGCCATTTTGGATTGTTCTTATGGCGGACTCAAGGGGACGCCTTTTGCGCCCACTCAGAAACAAGAAAGATGGGTATAAGCAACATCGGGCCAAATTGGGCTTTGGAAGAAAGTGAAACAAAAAAATCCCTAACATCTCTAACTTAAGGGGATGGGGGGTGGGGCGGGTGAAGAAATCATAATTTTAGACGTTGTCATTGTTTTTAACATGTAAGTAAAATAACATTACAATTAATTTAAAACAAAACATTTTTTTGACCAAAGCTGTCATACAAAGGAGAAAAGAATCAAATCCGGGGAATAATAAATACGACTTAAACCAGGCGGGAATCCGGACCGAATCTGCTGGATTTGGGCATTGGGATTTACAAATGGTTAATTATGGAATTCTTGCATGCATTTTGGCGCATATATAACAGTCTGAGCGCTCGCTTCTAAGGTTCTACCTGCATGCATATTATTTATATTGTATTATTATTATGAAAACTGTCAAAAACATGAGGCTGTTGTTCAAAAGGTCATAGGTCAAAAAACGTACCACACAGTTGAATATGGTCATTTTTTATTGATTCTAGTCAATACTTCTCTCCTTTGTGGTAAAATAAAAAACCCTTATTTATGTATCATAATATTATCCACACAGGCAATTGCACGTGAGCCATGTAGCAAATTATTTGTGTTATACATGTAAACTTTTTTAGAGTTACATGCACAGGTGATGGACTTTTCATTGTATTTCGAATACTGTCTCACGTCATTTCACTTTTCAGAATGGCTTGCTAGGGGTCCTGCTGAATTTTATGAACCACTATTTAGAGGACTTATCAATTTAGGGTGAGCTGGAAAGCGGAAAATAAGACCGGGGGTTGGGTGTTTTCAACATTGGGAGGAAGAAAAGGTATGTGCTGCCTATAAGACCTCATTTTCAGATCTTTTTCGTTTCAGTGACCCCCCATTTTTAGGATCATTTCAGTTCCAGAGACCCACTTTTCATGTCCAAAGCCATATGATACCAAATTTCTTTCTAGAAATTGAGGGAAATCGCAACAACAGCGAGTCAGTCCTCTATTAACTACTACTTTGTGGCTGTCTTTAATAATATGTATTCAGGAATACCTCGTCTATTTATGCAAAACTACTATAAAAACTCAGTAATCCCCTGTTTATTCCTAATAGAGTCCCTCTTGACCTCCTAAAAGCCAATAAACAATAATCTTTCGTTTTTGCCCACATCACGTATTAGCCACTTCATTGTCCCCCATTATTTTCCCTCTCTCATCTTTTTAATTTCTCTCATTCTTTCCTACCCTCGCTCTGTTAATCCCTCGTCCTTTCCCACAGGCTCCTCAGAATTTTCCTCCCCTTCGACCTATTGCCTGCTCTCCGCCCCTCACCAGCCACTTTCCCCTTTCCTTTTCTGATGTCCCTTTCTTTGCTGCTCTTTTTTTTATCTTCTCTATTCCCGCTATCGTTGTTTCTTTTCTCTTTCCCCTCCCTTATTAATATACGGATTTTCTTTTCGTCCATTAGTTTAGCTCTTTTCCCTATTGCTTTCTCTATCGCCCAGTAATTTGCTTTTCTGCCTATTCTCTATTGTTGAACCCCTTGGCTACTTACGTCTCTCCTCCCACTCATTTTTTACTCGGATCTTCTTTGATTTTTTCTCTCTTTACCTCCACCTTCCCTTGTATACTTCTACGTCCTTCTTCTTTTCTTCTTCCTCATTTCTCCCTCCCCCACCCTACCTTTTACCCTTGTTCTGCTTTACTTATTTTTCCTCCCACTTTCCCACCCTGTTGTTGCTGCTTGCCACTCCACTAGTGCTTTTGTTTGCTAACGACCAGCCGGTCTTTTCAGCCCAATCTTCCATACTCCCTCCCCCCTCTTCCCCAAGTCCCTCTATCCTCCTCTTAATTCCTCCGCCCCACCCCCTCACCAACTCCCCTAATACTTTTCCCCATTTTTCACGCGGCCCAGCAACATTCTATCCTTACGATTACCATAAAGAGCCAATCCAATGCCCGACTTTGCTTATTTTCTGAAATTGTTGGAAAATTTAGCTCGGAGACCCCATTTTTTGGGCCTCAAATCAGCCTGGAGCCTCAATTTTTTGAAAATCCAGACCAGCCACATCCTAACCAAAATAAACGCGAATAATTATTTATTTTTTCTTAGATCAGACCAGGATTAAAAGATGCATGGAGGCGAAGGTGCGGCTGGACTCCCTTGAAAGTTTAGTTTTCAACTAACACGGTGGTAGTATATGACATCCCTCTTTTTGTGCTTGATCATAAGTCCCAACTTAATTCTAATTTTTTCTATTGATCTTAAGGTTTCCTCTGACTCGAAAAAAACAAAAAAATTGCATTTTCATTCTGATTTTTGGGCTTACAAAGTACTTCATAAGTCATAAGAGACTGCTGGGTAATAGATGAATATGTTTATCAAACTTTTTTTGCACATTACTACACACAATAAATCTCTCCCCTACTCTCCCCTCTTCCCCTCTTTTTAAAAACAAAACGGTTTGATATGGAGGAGCCAGCAAAAGGGAGCCAAGTAGGCCAGACAACACTCACCCACTTTTAATGCATTAACGCACAAGAAACAGGATATAATACAAGAAACATAGAAACATGAAGGCAAAAACATTCACTAGAAACATGCATGATCTTGTTAGACAAATTTTCAATAGTATTGTAAAAAATAATCAATATATTGAAGATAAGTAATAATATAGTGAAGATATTAATCAAGATATGAATACTCTGGTTTACCATGTGGTGACAATCTTTGCATGCATGTTAAGTAGGGTTCTGTACCAAGAAAACAGGGAACCAATTCGACATAACTCCAGGACATCAAGGTCAGTGAATTGTCATGTGATAGTTTACAAAGACCATGCTGTGTTTACAACATCCAGGCCAGGGGCCTGCCACTATGCAGTTCGTCATGCAATTTCTAGTGTGTCAATATGTAGTGCAATGTTTTGCAATCACGTATGATTTTGTCACACATGCTCGTAGGTTACATCTTAAATTTAGATAACATTTGTTTGGATGACAACTGAAAATGATTCATTTTCTTTTGAATGCCACGTATTATTTTTATGGACTGTTTTCATATTGTGTACTATGTGCAGTGTGTGTGTGTGCTTTGTGTGTGTGTGTTTGCGCACAATGGTGTATGTGTGTGTGGGGATTGAAAGAAGGTAATTTCAATCATTTTTTCACCCTTATCAATAGCTCAAAGTTGCTCAATTCATGATGCATCATTAGTCAAAATTGCCTGTAGTGGCATGGTATATGTTGAGAGATCCAAATTCGCTCAGTCAACTGGGCCCCCCAAAAAACACTAGTCAACTCAGATCATTCTGCCAAAAAACATTTTTGAACATGTCAGCCTAGTCGAATCAATATCACCAC
>JAMKCH010016626.1:0-107479 GCA_023653785.1 Ophioderma brevispina | reverse complement strand
TTAAAGGTGTAACAATTTCCCAGTGTGTAAACGCTAGTGAACGGAGTCATGATTACTACAGTTGTCCTCCCTCCACGGGCACTGCCAACATACCATGACAACAGAGGCTCATGTCTCGAATCATTTGTCCTTACATTTATTATTCTCCCAATGGGCCCGAGGTTTTTTTTTTTTTATATAGGTTAGCCGGTGTTCACGGTAATTGTAAATATCAGTGAAAACGTTAACTTCGTTGTCCGGCAACACTAATGAATGTTCGCCTGATAATTGTGAGGCCAGTGAAAAAACGGTTCAAAAGCTGGGGTTTACGGGGACGGACGTGAATCTCATTCGGAAGCTGTAAAGTATACTCCAGTCAATATCAGTGCCGAAGATCATGAAGATAGAGTAAATCGTGATCGGGCTTTAAGTAATGTATTTTGCCTACATTTTTAATGTCACTGATAGACATATACATAAATTGGTCACATTACTTCATATTCTGACGATGAAAGATCATTATAGAGATGATTTTAGCTCTATATAAAGAACTATGAAAGACAAAAGGGACACAAGACTAGTTTCTAGGATACACGTTTTCTTTTCTTCTAAATTTGCCTTAAAGAAACAAACCGAGAACATTTTCACCAGTTGATATATGACAACTAATATGTTTCTTTCCACGGGCCACTACTGAATCTTATCTTTGAAGCTACGGCTAACTAAGTCTTATCATCTTTTTTATTTATACGGGAAATAAAATCTCTCTGTTAGGGAAATCAATGAAACAACAACAACAACACCAACTACTACTACAAACTACAACTACAACGACTACTACCACTACTACTAACACCACTACTACTACTACGACTACGATTACGACTCTACAACTATACTACTACTACTAACACTATACTACTACTACTACTAACTACGACTACTACTACTAATACTTACTACTAACTACTACTTCTATACTACTAATAACGACTACTACTACTACCTGCTACTACTACTACTACTACTACTACTACTACACTACTACTACGACATCTACTACTACTACTACAATTCTAATACTACACTACTACTACTTCTATACTACTACGGACTACTGCTACTGCGACTACTACTACTATTCCTCCTACTACTATTCTCCTCCTCCTACTACACTACTACTACCAACTACTACTGCTACAACTACTACAACAACTACTACTACTGCTACAACTACTACTACTACTGCTGCTGGGCTGCTCTGCAACTATACTGATATACAACCACCATTAACAGTCTAAGTCTACACACTATTTTTAGCCCTTACCCATACCAATACACGGCAAGACCTATATCCTAAAATGTAATGACCCACTAATCAGATTCCGCTCAGCCGGGGTGCGGATTCATGGAGCGATCCAAACTACAATGGCAGGAGGTTCATGGTCCGCTTAAAAGCGCACTGGCACATTTTCACAATATGACATTTCTTTCTTTCTCCTTTCTTTTTCATTCTTTGCTTCTCACTGATAGAGAGCGTTAATGGATCTGGAAGAAATCAGTGACTGTCCAATGTGATAACATTCTTAACGATTGTTAGTAGCGAATCTAAGAAACTCTCTTGTCAAAAACTTCCGCAAGAATTTGTCTAATTCCATCTTCAGAATTTGGCAACAATCACGTGGCTTCCTCTTGTCGTTCAAGGTGACATTCTTAACTTGCGCTCTAAAGAGACACCTCCCATCGAGAGACTGGCCAATTTTAGTTAACGTCGCGTTAAAACTATTCTCTTAATCATCTTACAAACCAGTTAATCCTTGCCAGGGGAAGGCCATTTCTAATAAATGTATCCACAGTTGTAACAAAGAGACCCTTAACCATGTTCTCAAACAATTGCACTGTTTTTTCTTGATCGGTCGCTATAACGTGACCGTCACAAACAGTTGTAGTACAATATATTGTTTCCATCGCTCGAGCTGATCTCGCTGATATTAATATGAGCCACCCATTTTTCATGATATTCCTTGCGAAGCGGCTTCCGCCCGTGCCACCACAATTCCCACTATATGCTCACCAACCACCTCATTCCTGACCTTGTACCTATTCTGGAAACCTTAAGAACTTCTTATTGTAATGGACCGTTTTCCCTTTTGCTGCATGGCATCCGACAGGGCCCACCCAGTTCAAGGTCCACAGATTCTTTCCTCTTTCACTTCTGATATTAAAGAAAATGATTTTCAGTCCTCCTTTGTTTGCTCTTGAAAATGGGTCTTTGTTTCCAGATGTTTTCATTTCTCATATAATATGCTCAATTGCAAATTCTTCTGTTCGGCATTCACTCCTCCGCTCGTTTCAAGGATTTTCCGTCGATCAAATTTCTAACGTTCCATGTCTTGCCTCATTTGTTGATTTACATGCTAAAGATGAAACGGTCCCTGGGATCAGGCAATTTTCTCCATACTTAACCGCCTGGTTCTTGATTTTTAAAGTTGTAGTACCATATACTGATGTGTTTGTACATGTTAGGCATTGTGTGCCCTCATGCCTTATGGGCCAGTCCTAGGTTTATTGTTCTCCTTTAGGTTTGATAATTTGCCTGTTTATTTGAATAATAAAGTGATATTATAATATAGGCCCATTGGAAGAATAGAGATACATTTTACAAATATAAACATAACATACTCCAAAACAGATAGGGATGTATAATAGACACAGGTATAATTTGTAAGATACTTTATGTTTTCCATAACTTTAAATAAACCAAGGGTTAGATGACATGAATATCATAGCCTCTTTACTCATTGATATTAAAACCACAAAAGTCACAGACGCTTTAACAGGGTCATGTGTGGGAAACATGCATACGGCGTGCGTTTTCTGTGTTAAACGCCATTTCCGTCGTTGTCGCCGGCGACCATGCATTATAAAACGTTTTCTGTTTACCCATAGGACGCTGATTGGTCTTAATAAGTTCAGGTGAGGGCTAATGAATAAAAGCTTTAAACCACCTGCCAAAAGATTGATTTTGAAAAAAAAAATCTTGAGGGCGCACTATTTTTCAAATGTGCCCGTATATCTTTAAGGCCCTCGCGGGGGTCAGTGGGGAGGGATAGAGGCCCGTATGCGTTTTTGTTTTTTCAATTTGAGCCCCAGCTACGCGGAGTGCTAATTGTTTTCATTTTGAACGTGAACGTAAAAAATTGACGAATTATTTCCAACATCTTGCCATATCGATCCACACATTGTACTAGGGTCTTCAAAACATTGTTTTCACAACTTTACACAGACCATATTGTTATCATTAGACGTAGGTTAGATGGTTTGATTGATCCATGAAAAAAAGAATCTAATGCAAGTACAAGAACGCTGCCTCGCGGATGGATATCTAAAACTGACTAGTGAATTCAAGTCACGTAACCCCTCTGGTTGGCAATGACCCGACTGAAAAACACAACGTCGTTTGAAGGACGTTGGTTATGGCAGTATATGTGCACAATAGAACAGATAAATCTGGTTTTCGTCGATATCTAAACTTGTTTTTTCGATAAAACAACCTGTTTTTTCGATCAAAAAACCTGGTTTTTCAAAATCGAAAAAAAAAACAGGTTTTTCGAAATTGATTGTCATAGTTTTCGAAAAACCGGTTTTCACCGACAAACCTGGTTTTCAATCGAAAAACCGGTTTTTTCGATTTGATTGTCATGGTTTTTATTATAAAACTAAGTTTATCGAGCGAAAAAAACCAGGTTTTTCGTCCGATAAACTTGGTTTTCAATCGATTGTCATAGTTTTTGATTTAAACCTGGTTAATCGAGAAACAGTTTTTCGAATCATTGTCAGAGTGTTTGATAAACCTGGTTTGATCGACCGAGAAGAAAGAAACTGGTTTTTCGCCGATAAACTTGGTTTTCAATTCGATGTCATAGTTTTTGATATTAATTATAATAAACTGGTTTTTTTTTCAATCGAAAAACCAGGTTTTTCGAATTGATTGTCATAGTTTTTGATATATCATTTTTAAACCTGGTTTACGACCGAGAAACCTGGTTTTCTCCGATAAACTTGTTTCAATTCGATTGTCATAGTTTTATAATTTACATTTGATAAACCTGGTTTTTTCACCTAAACACAGGTGTTTTCGGCTTTCGATTCTCATATTTTTTGAAAAAAAACCAGGTTTCATTGATCGAACAAAACCAGGTTTATCAAAACAATATGACATCGAATTCCATTAATCCGCTGAGTTCTTGTATATTACGCATCAACCTCCTGTCCTCGTGCGAAAAAGCCAACGTAGGGCTACAAAATGTAGGGCATTTTGAACGTCCATAATATTTGGAATGCGAGCTCAATACATCAAATATATCAAATGTATGAACTTATAATATTTAGCTTCTTTATTTAACGACATATCGCTTTTAATGGATTGAATTGATATGATATGAATAAAACAACAGCTGAATTAAGATGTGACATGTTAGTCTATTCTCTCGTCCCCTTAGAGCCACAACTGGCTATGTCCAAAAATAGAATTTTGAGATAGCATTTTACAGTTGAATATTGCTTAAAAAATGAGAAAATCAGTATAAAGAAGTACTTGAACATTTAGAATATTTAGTAATCTTCCAGGTTTATGCCTACTTCTACGTTTTCATCAAATTGATTATTGGCCTCACACTCGTTGATCCAATGGCCAAAATGGACATATACAGTTCTGGCTCTAAGGGGACCATCGAATCGTGCGCGCTGCTAGCTCATGGCCTCCCTGTAGGTGCCCATAAACACAATTTACTATGGTTAGGAATTCCGGTTTTTCAAGTAGAATCGATTTGGCATATTTTTTGATAAACCTGGTTTTTCACTCGAAAAACCAGGTTTTTCGAATTCTAATTGTCATAGTTTTTTCGAAAACCAGGTTTATCGACGACGAGCAAACCTGTTTTTGTTTTCAAAAAACTATGACAATGAAATTCGAAAAACCTGGTTTTTTCGTTTGAAAAAATCAAGTTATCATGAAAAAAACCAAGTTTAGAATATATTGGCGAAACCAGGTTCTTCTCGGTCGATAAACCTGGTTTTAATCGGCAATAACCTGTTTTTCCGATTGCAAAACCTGGTTTTGTCGATCGCAAACCCAGGTTTATATATCGACGAAAACCAGTTTTATTATGATCTATATCTTCTAGTTTGCAATATCTTGCTTGCCATAGACGTAACATACTTTATTATCAGTATATAGATCTTGTATGTAGTTACGCACATTAAGCCTGAATTTGTTTCTGGTATACGGATGGCAACTATAAAAAAGCCATTATTTGGTATTCTTAAATAATACTATTTTGCTAAAACTCATAATCAATGATCCCCCTGATTTGGCATATGGCTAATTTTATCGTAACAAAGCAACCAATATGGCGTCATCACTTTTCTTAAAAAGAGATTTTATACTACTCTATTGCTGAAATGTAGAATAGATAGAAAACATCAAAATCATGGTTGTAAAACTTTGTTTAAATTAAGGACGGTATTACCTTAAATGAACGTAGTATCTTCTCATCACGATTTGAAGCTTTATGGATTGAAAATTATCTCCCAAACTAAACCATTATTTCTAGGCACTGTCTATCATTTGTGTCCTGATCTAACCTGATTATGTCGAAAAAAATGATGTTATGTTTCAAACTTGTGCTTCTGGATTATGGATGATATTCTTATTGTAGGTGACTTTAACTTGATATTTGTAAATCTTCTCCTTCTAAAAAGGTATCTACTATTGCCTAACCATTCACAGCTCACTCAACTAAATAATGACTATACCCGCATTACTGAGAACAGTAAGACAATTATTGCTCTTGCTTCGTCTCTCGTGCCAGAACACGTTCTACCTCTGGTGTTCATAGCCTGGTCTCAGTGCTCATTCTCTTATATAACCCTCTTGTTCGAAATTACATTACAGATCAAGCCGCCTCCACATATTACTAAAACTAATTCATAAGACTTTTAATGAAAATGACTTTGTTACTACTGTTTAGAAGTTTTAACTTGGTCAAGTTCATACATTTCATGATTTGATATTGCTTTGAATATTTGGAATTTTGTTTTGTACGGCCTGTATGCCCATTCCCCAGTCAGAGAAAAACGTGTAAAATTGCCTCGCAACACCAGAATGGTTAATAGCGACTTTCTTTTCTGACTGTTTGCAAAACCGTGATTACTATTTTGCCTAAAGCTCATAAATCCAATGATCCCCATGATTGGCATATGGCTAAATTTTATCGTAACAAAAGCAACCAATATGCGTCACTTTCTTAAAAGGATTTTATTCAGCTCTAATTGCGAAAATGTAACAACTCTAAAAAATGTGGTCTAACTATTAAAAACTGCTTCCAAACAAATTATCATCTTCTATCTTCTACATTTCTGTTAAAGGGCCCGGAAAATGCAAATAGATTGATGTGGTTTGTGTAAGTCTACAAGAGGGGCGAGAAAGCATTCCATATTTGGGTTGTTGAATGACATCATTAGTGACTATTAGATTTTTCAGAGAGTATTAAAATCCGGTGACTGGGTGTGCATCTATGTCATGGCACTGAATGAAAATCAATAGTTTTCACTAATGATGTCACTCTGTAAATGTAATCTTTTTTTGGGCCCTGTTTATTGGAATGGAAGCCCCATAAGATTTGAGTACAGGTTTATCATCTCATTTCCTGGGACCTTAAAACCATGATGGTTTCACATCTTCAGCTAAATAATTACTGCGAATGTTTTTAAATACTATTTCACTGAGACAACACTTAAAACTTAAACAAAAATTCTGATGTTTGATGAAATAAACTAACTTAAATGCCAATACAACCGTAACCAGTTTTGATTTTTGGTACACATCATCCCCTCAGTCAATTTCAGATGTTACTCTGCACTGTAATAATGATCCTATAAAAGGGTTTTTTTGCGCAGTTTAAATATCTTGGTGTAATTTTGCATTATCTTTGATGTCTTTTGGTCTGACTCATATCAATCATAATGTCTACATGTATTTCAAGCGTGTGTGTTTTAAAGACTTCAATATTATGTTCCAAAGATACTCTGATTATGCTTGCTAATTCCATTGTTTATGCCACAGTTTGATTTACGGCAGCACTGCAGCCTTCTGTCAAACGCACTAAATGACCTTTTCAAATTCACTTCAAACACATTAGCACTTAGATTTTAAATCAGCTGATAATCAGAACCCTGTTAACGATATGAATAGTACACTCAGTGGCAAACTTAATGATAGGATATATAATCAAATGTTAATGCGTACGTTTAAATGTGTTAAAGGTCTTGCCCCGGTATACTTTTCTTCTCCATTCACTTTCATGCACACTGCAGTTCATTCTAGAGGGTATCAAAGTCAAAACCGACCAACTCTTTGTAATGAACCATCTCTTGGAACTTAATGCAGGTAAACGGACTTTCATATGAGAGCAAGCCAAATATGGAACAGTCGTCCTGCATAGATCTCCGCGTGGCTATAATCAGGCTGTGGTATTCCACAGCTTAAGCCTCAACTTTGTAATCCTACTTAAGCAGCTTGTGTATTTTTTGCCCTGCTCTATCTCTTTGTTTATTTCATTATATTTATAGTCCCACCTGTTTTCTTTATTATTTTATTTTTGGCCATTCAATGTTTAATATAGTACTTATGTTATAACAAGTACATGTACATTCTGTAATGCAGGGCCTCCTTGGAATCAGTGCTTGTGTCACTGAAGGTGCTACCCAGCCTAAAGAAAGCTTATATAAAAAATTAAAAATAGGTTTGCTTTTTAATATAAAACATTCCAGCCCAAAAAAATGATCGTAATGCAGTTTGGATATGATGAACGCACAATTATATCACTTAATTCTTGAAGAGTGACCTCACACGATTTTGTTCATTTGTACAATTCCGTAGAAGCTAGCGATTTTCTTTTGGCATAATTTACCATCACTGCAAACTTCACATAGTCAATTATTCAAAAGGCTGATTTAACAAAATAATACAACATATCACAAATGAAATTGACCTAGGGGAGGGGATTCATATGGATCGCATTGTTTTTTTTAATTGTCGGGCTTTTAAAAAATGCTCGTCATAAAATAAAATTGCCTTACCTTAATGGGTTAATTAGTGGGTCCCCACTACGAAAGTCGGCTGCGGATTGTTTACAATCTAAGAATATAGCCATTTTTGCTATTATAATGTGCACACTTACATATAAACATTGTGTTGTCAGTACATCAAAATAATTAACCCTTTATGTCCTGAAAACAAACTATTTCATCATAACCTTGGGGGCAAACCCATTAACTGGTGGTACAAGGTCCTGCTGATTATGGGAAAATGACGTTTACTTGGGAACATCCTTTAAATCCTGTATGATTGCTTAAAATAGCAGAGTTTTTTGTTGTGTGGTATATTTAAGTAATAGAGAGCCCGTCTTCGAGAGTAGATATCAACATAACTTTTCAAAGTGTATAAGTGTAAGCGCAGGCTCATTTGACATTTACGCTTTTATTTCCCTCAATTTGGCGTGTATTGAAACAATGTTTTGCCCCTAATTGACAGCCCAATAAAAAAAATTACTTTATGATATTTGGTGATGTCTATATGCCTTCAGATGTGGTATAAAAACTGGCTGCACGGGCAGTGAAATATACATTGGGAACACCACTGGTCCTTTAATCACAACTTAAGACACCCCTCTAGTTAATAAGAACATGCCATGTTGAAATTATAAATGTGTTTACTTTTAAGATACAATGGTCGGCTAAAATTAGAACAATAAAATGCCAACACGAATACACAATAATTAAAAATAAAATTCAAAAGTAATGTAATTAGACAGGTGACTTACCATCAAATAGGTTTCCAGAGAAGATAATTCAAGTTTTAACCCCAGGTCTGACATGTAAACCTTTCCTTCACGATGCACAACTTGAAAAAAAACGTGAGTTTTAACATTTTTTGACTGTTTAATACATATTTAAATTATATATTCGGGTTTACGTGCTCTTAATAAATAATTATAGAGTTGCGGTCTCGCTTGTTCTGGTCTTGCGTTTGCTTAATTAAATACGAGTGCCAGAAACATGAATTATTTGAAGGCACATTAGGGATCATAAACATCACTCGATAATGCTTATGACGCAAATTTGTGGTACAAACGCTTTCAGCCTTTTCAGCCCGGTTTGGAATGAACTGTCCACTAGCGTTAATTAGTTCTTTTTAAATTCTGTCTATTTAACCGCCAATTTTGAGTTTAATCGACAAATTTGTTCCTCTGCTTGTTGCCAGCCAGTCAGAGCCAATTAAGATAAAACTTTACCCCCTCTGTCATTGTTTTGTTACATCTAAAGGTTGTCCCCCGAATTGCAAAACATATTTTTCTGTTTCGGGTTGGCAAAACCATCCCCAACATACCTTAATTCCAATTTCGTTTGAATCTACAGCCTGTCTAAAAAAACGGTAACAAATCAAAACCATTTTTTTCAATATTATATCTCAACATAGTATTCGTGTGTACATCATATTAAAGAAAACAGACCAGGCTTTACAGTAATTTTTGTTCATCTCATTTGCTTGGAATATCGAGAGATAACTCCAGTTTACTTACTGCGGAACACAAAAATCAGTTTGTGCCACTTTCTGTTGAGTGAAAACGGTGAAAGAATTAGTTAAACATACAGTTATTCACATTTTTGAACAGATATGAAATTCTTTAAAAAAGGGATTAACTTAATAAAGAACTCTAAAAGATACGAACTCAGTACGTATGGTTGAGTTATGATCATTAGTTCTGGCTTTAAGATACAGTGAATAGCAATATCTACATAACTATGTTTGTTAGAACCATGATCGACAGCAAGCCTGGATAAGAGAATTTATGAATCTTAAGTATCATGAACTTCATCTATACACGGAAGTATATGGACTTCAACAATTAGTAAATGCACAAAGATGTGCACTATTTGTAAAACCTTTTTCTTTTGGATTTTGGAGTGTTTATTTTGGTTGCAATTACCCTTCCTTCTGGCATGATTTTAAACAGATAACCATTTTTTGGAATAAATTCAAAGCTCCACATTTCATTGACGCTGCAATCAATATTTTGTATTATTTATGAAAGAAGATATTTATCATTGAACTGATTATGTTGACATTAAAACCTGGTGTCAAAAAAACTAAACTTCCTTTGTTTACTTTAATCTGTGTTTTTTGTATCTCTTTTGTCAAGTTGCAATCTTTTGTGAGCTTCCACAGCAGCATGGCATAACTGCGCGAACAAACTCTGGCCCATGCATACAAGTGGCACAAAATCGATTTTGGTGTATCGCAGTAAATTGATTTTATCTCTTGAATTGAAAAATATGAGATGAACAAACACCATTGGAAAGCCTGGTCTGTGTTCTTTAATTAATATTATTCCAGGAAGAGTAACCTATTTTTTAAATTTCATATTAATAACAACGCTTTTTTTTTCTGTCTTGTACTCACTTTTTTTGAGACTGGCTGTAACTCCGTTTTACTGTGAGAGTTAATTGCGTATATTACATTTTGTCTCGGAAATATAAGATCCGACCAGGAACAAATTACAACATGAAGTTTTTTACACCACAATGCATTCTGTAAGGTCACCAGAATGACTAAAATGCTAAAAATTCCAAAACACTTCAGTGGTGGAACTCTGCCTCATTCCATAAAATCAAAATGACTGCCAATTCCTATTTTTTACATTGATTTTGATTTATACGTTAGTCCTAATAGCTGTTCCAAGTCTATCAACAATTGCTTACATTAAATAAGATATCATGCTAATAATCTGATTTTTTGGGGGCCGGGGAGTCAAGCTAATTTGGCTTATATTAAATCCCGCCATTTTTAACGATTTTCATCTGAGTTGTTGTATTTCCTATAGATAACTGTTGTATCAAATGATTTGTTACAGTGCTTATCAAAGTTGAGGATATACAATAAACTGAAGTAAGTGAAGATCTTCCTTACTAGGATTAGCTTGATTTGATTCAAACATTGGAAGCAAAACATGCTGCCAGTGACACACAACTTTTGAATTTTTGATGGGCTTCAAATTGGCATATTTCCATAATAGCTAATTTTTCCCACGGTATATCTCTGATACTTGTGTAAGCCGTGTGCTTAAACTTGCATAAATCCATATGGCTGACCAGAAGGAGGTATGTTCGGGTGGAGATGTCTAATTCTGATCTGGCAGACACAGTTGAAGCGTAAGCTAGTTTTCGTGTTTGGCAGAGGTTTCACTCTATTCTAACCTCGCCAGACAAAAGGATGTTAAGGTGCGCTGGTGTAGACTTATGGTTCGTTGGAGATGCCTATTCTAATCTTGGAAAGCAACAATTTGGTTCTGGTGGTGGGGAGTAGGAGACTCCGGTTTTTTTCGATCGAAAAACTAGGATCACTCACTCATCTCACTCACACTCACTCACTGAGGCGACCTCGTCAAGACTCTTATGATGACGCTCCAAATGAATCGGTTAGTCATGGCCATCGAAATCTCTTCAATAGCAAGCTAAGGCCAGTGGCCTTAACCATAGTGTCAATGTAGGTAGTTGTTGGACGTCCTGGCTTACGATATCCACAGTATAGAATGGTTAAACTATGTCAATTTCTGCTTCTATGACAGTGGCCCAGGAAATCTCAAACGTCTCTCTCTGATCTTCTCTGAATGGTGGGAGATACCATAAAGTTCCTCGTGTTGATTCTACCTTTCCAACTGACATTGAAAGCAGTTTCTTACATCCTATTATTTTAGAGCAAACCACCTCTAATTTATTGATCTGTTTGGTATGGTTCTGTTTTTCTTCTGCCATACACAAAAGGGAGTACGGGCGGCGCTGGTCAACTGTAGCCCTGAGAGCGTGTTTCATCATCATCATCTTTTCTGGGTAGATTTGACTTCCAGGCAGTGCTTTTTGCGGACTTTATATCGTAGTGTGTGTCTCCAATCCATGACTCCAAGATCTCACAGTCGGCCAGCTTCCTCTCAAGTTTACTCTCATCAATGTGAAAAGTTTCCGCCTCCTGATCTTGGTTGAAACCAGGTTTTTCATATTGGAAAAACGCTTTTTTTTTTAATCAAATTTTAATTGGATGAATCGCGAGAATAGCTTTTTCGTCAAGAATCCATTTTTTTTAATCTCAAACCTGGATACAAGAGTAGTCATACATACATGTAAAAAAGGTGGGCATTTAGTGGCAAAATTATACTTTAGATAGGAATACATTGAAATCCATTGAAAAATCTTTCGCATAGATATGCTCATTTTGGATTTATTTAATTAGTCATATTTCCATTCCCCTTAAAGAAATCATTGTGGTGAGAAAAAAAAATATGCAATTTGTTCTCAACCTAAATAACCCTTAGTTACTGTGCAGGATTTCGGTAACGTACACAAACCCATATTTTACCGTGTAGCATCATAATGGATACGAATTCAAGTTCAGAGCCAAAATATTTTGCAGATGATATGAGAAAAATACCGGCATTCCAATGACACTAACATCTCGGATGGCGTGATCGTTGCGTTGAGGCTGAGGATCGTGTAGTGTGCTCTTTAACTCTAGCGTACAAGAAGATTTACGTGGATTGGCTTAACGCATGGTCCCGCCCTATTGTCTCCGCATGTAATATAACAGTACCATATTGATAGTGACTAGATTCTCGTCGCCCTCTGCATAAATCAGTCGAGTTCTTCCAGAGAGAGGTGGCTTTCCTCTCTGAGTATAAACCTACCGACGCACCAAATTAGTTTCCTTGCATGCGTAGGCACTTGGGGGGGGCAAAACAAATAAAACACACAGAATAGAAATACAAATTTCCTGACTTATCATTCTTCTATTTGATGACCTGTTCGCATTGAAATTCAGTCATGGTTGAAAATGTCATCTGTTTCTACGTTTTCCCAGTCAACGGCTTCCATTCTTTCAATGACTCTTCCGTGTATAGATGAGGTTCAATAATGTTATAATCTTCGTCAATTATGCCTGGAAATCAAGAAAAAAATAAAATCCAGCAATAATGTGTCAACTATACTTTGTGGTGTGTCGGCTTCAAACTCAATCCGTCGGTTGAGTAACGTTCAGGGTGTTTGATAGACTGTCAGTACCAACCGGACAGAATCGGGCAGAATCGATCGGCAACTGTCATTCCGGGTAACGTAACAGAATGGACAGATCATGCTTATTTTTGCTGATTACCCAATACTAAAAAGCGCGCCTACCGAGGTCAGAGTTCCGTTAATAAAAAAAAATAGAACTGGCAGTATTACTTTGTTAAAACGTCACACTCGTCATGTACTTTGTCTGTCTGAAGTATGAAGTACCGAAGCTCGCGTATACCCAATTGTCCGCCTTTCGTTGCGTGCTCTTGTATCGCAAGCCATAAAGGCCATAACGTATTGCTGCAACGCTGTTTGCGAGAAAGTAGCAACGCGTTGCGACATTTCGGCAACGCGTTGCGGCGTTGGCCAATCAAATTCATGAATGTCTGTGGACTGTATTTAAAAATAGACCCACACCGCGTTGCTAGCTACTTTTGAAACGCGTTCAAACCTTCACAACGCGTTGCAACTTCACACGCGTTTGTAAGTTTTTTTCCCACAAGCCATAAGGGTCATACTGTATTGCCAGAAACGCGTTGTGAGAAAGTCACCACGCGTTGCTACATTTCGGCAACCGCGTTGCGAACATTTCAGCAACGCGTTGCGACATTTTCGTTTCGCAACGCGTTGCGGTGTCGTCCAATCAAAATCATCAATTTCGTGACGTTTTCAAAAATTAAGGGGTCTGGCACAACGCGTTTGCGACTTCACAACGCGTTGCAACCCTTCACAACGCGTTGCGGTAATACGTTATGGCCTTATTGCATTCACAACGCGTGGTGAAAGTTTCAACGCGTTGTGCAGCTCCAACGCGTTGTGATGGCTTGCAACGCGTTTTGAAGGCAATAATGGTCATAACTTAATGCCGCAACGCGTTGTAGATGATTATTTTGAAATAACGTCACAGAAATTCATGATTTTGATTGGTTCGACGCCGCAACGCGTTGCCCGACGTGTCGGCAACGCGTTGCTACTTTCGCACAACGCGTTGCGGCATACGTTATGACCCTTAGGCTAGTGGACCTTCGCAACGCGTGTAAAGCTCGCAAACGCGTTGTGAAGGTTTGCAACGTGCGTTGTGAGTTTTCACAACGCGTTTCTAGATACTTTGCAACGCCGTCATCGTTCTATTTTTTGAGACTACTCACAGAAATTGATCATTCTAATGGGCCCGACAACGCGGTTGCCGAAAGTCGCACGAGTGCTACTTTGGCGCAACGAGTTGCGGTCAATAGTTGGCCTTTTGGCTTTGCGATACCTTGTGCTTTGCTTACTCACGCGCTGAAAGTTGGTACAATGTATACTCCCGCGTTGTTACTTCATACTTCGAGCTGGTCAGATATACGAACATACACGATCTCCACCTATGGCGCCATTATTTGAAATGTGCAAGCCATCGTGGCTAATCTTTGCGACGGTAATTTTTGCAGCAAACAAACACAATGCCTGACGATGTTCTGAGATGTCTAAGAATTCATTTTATATCAGAGGATCGACTGCCGAAATCAACATTTAGAGCCGTCTGCATTGAGCTTGTCGAATCAAGATGTCCCGTCTCTACTCTAGCTTTTTATTTATCTATCCTATATTTAGCAACCAGTGGCTGAGTTTGAAGACACCCTAAGTTAGACCGAATATACCAGCCGGTTACACCGGTCCATACCTTTTACGGTAATGTGCAGTAGACATCTGCAAAATTTTTGTACACACCCCTATACATAGTTCATTTATTTCCATCAAAAGTAAACTAGCAAGTCAGAATGCTGTGGGGAAAGGCCGAGAGACCAATTACGTAGCCTAATAGTAAACAATACCAAGCCATAAATGAATAATGAAAAGAACCGTCCAATACAGTTTAAAAGAGACGAAAGACTATTCCCAAGTACCAAGTATTCCAAGATACCAAGTATTCCAAGATAATAATACTTTCAATTCTTAAATTGGTGTTTATATAGCACTTTGATCTTATTGATAAAGCATTATTTTATTTATAAATACATATATCCCCACACCTACGCACACCTTAACAAGACTACCATTGTGGAGTTTACTGAAAAATCTCTATTAAAAATACACTTTTTTAGACAATTTTTTCAGAAAAATACGACTTTTTCCAAACTATATAAGGAAGAAATTTCACAAACCTATATAGTTTTGAGATTTTTCCTCTTAAAGACACTTTTTTAGACATTTTTTTACATTTTTTTTTTCAGTTTTTTCATTTTTTTTTTTCTAGTTTTCCCTCACTTTTCCTCTTAGCCAAGAGGATTGCGCCGAAGCCTATATATTATTCACACTAGAAAAAAATCCTCTTTTTCTTTTTCTACTCTTTTACGCGGAATAACCCTCATACAGATACAGTTTATTCGTTATAGGACAATTCGTAACATAGTAACTCTAGTAAAAATCTCCCACAAGGAAGAAAAATACACCCACAATGTAATATTATCTAAAAATAGGGGTTAGGTGGTACATTCCAATAAACTCATTGGTACATAGAAGCACCTAAGTTGACTGACATTAAAGCTAACCGACGGTAACGTCCATATTAAAAAAACAATCTTAGAGTTTGCAAGAAAATAAATAGGTAAAAATCATGAATTGTGAAAAAAGGAATGACGTTCATTGTAAAAATATGGTAATTATTTCCACTTCACATATCGTAGCGGGCGGAAACCTTCATATATGTGCATTTGACCTTTTAAGAGCAAAACTTCACATGTCCGTAAAAACGGGTAACATGACAAAACCTCATATGTAACATTTTCGAGAGACCCCAACCACAATGAATATTTGTTGAATATGCCCTTTGGCACAAGAAAGTTTTCCTTTCTAACTATATTTAGATAATTATTTACTTCAGATTCTGAAATAACTGCCATATGATTTACTGTCATATATGGCTTGAAATTCAGACTAGAACCCAATGTGACCAAAATGCACATGAGGTTTTAGCACTGGGGCCCCTTTTAACATATTTGGTTTTGCATTTGACCTCTGGAGTTACATGAGGTTTTTCCCGCCCAGCGACGATATGGACCTTTATATTGCACTGGCAATTACTGTGGGCCATTACATTCCAAGGTTAAAATATTTGTTTACACTTTACAAACAAAAGTGTCTACCAGCAGTCTACTCGTAAGTGCATTTTAATGTTCATTTATACAATGTCAAATAAAATGTTGAAATGTAAAATACCATTTATGAACTATTTAATCCGATAGGCAAGAGATGGACACATCATGAACAGGTTATATAACCTTCTCTCAATTCATCTCTCTCTCTCTCCCCCTCTCTCCCTCTCTCTTCTCTCTCTCTCTCTCGTACTTTTCTCAAACAAAAAAAATAACCAATACTTGCCATCCAATGTCCAGTTTAAATGCACAATATTAACAATATGTCTCTTTCATTTTTTATCGTGTATTATTAAATTAACCATATTATTTCATTGGTGTCTATAATTACATGAAATATCGATACATTGCACGTGATGATTTACCTTACCGTCATTATTCCATTTACCTTATTGGTTTTTGATTTATTATTGCAGTATTAGCAGTTATCGTATGAGTGATTACGCTAGTTTCATCACACCGTTCTAGAATTTTTTATACCCCGGTCACTCGATTAGTTGACCTTCTTCACGCAAAATTAGTTTCACTCCGTTGTCGTCTATGGAGCCCGGACTATGGTTCCAAGCGGACTATATCTCCTTTTACACCGGAACAATGAGGACCTTTATATTTAAGGTTTATGCGGGAGCAGATGCTTAGTAGACATAATGTCGAACATTCCATATCTTGCTTCTTGCGTGGAAAATTAGGCATTATGTCTCTTATGTCTCTTAAGTCTGAAATTTGGTCGATCGATCTCGAGAGAGAGTGAGAGAAAGAGAGACACGTAGCGCATAGTTTCCATGCATTATGGATGAGCACGCAGGCGGTAAACAATATTACAATATATGCCCTGACAGTTTTATGTAGATGTTGCTGTACATGGATATTTAACACTTAAGTGACCGGGGGGGTTCCTAGGAACCCTCCAAAGGACATCGCCGGATAAGGAGAGAAGGAGGCCTCTATAATCATAAAGTTGTATTTCACCATCAATTTTGAGTTGGTGTTTGACAACTACTTTATCATATACGCAAGGTGTTTTTTATCCCCAAAATACACTTGTATCAAGAAAAAATAAGAAAAGTCTGAGAAACTTCAGGGGCATGCTCTCTGAAAAAAGCAAAGCTAAGAGCATGCCTCCACTTCAATTACCATTGATTACTTATATGAAGAAAAAGGAAGATGTTGCATAGCTGCCCTTTGTATGGAGCTTGTAAGTGACGCCTATAGATAGACCTTTTGTCTTTCATAAGCTACAAAGAGGCTACATGAGGCAGCCCTTTATACAATACCAATACCCCAATACCTATTAGCTTATGCTGTTAAGAATTTGATTCTATACCGTCTTCCAACACCAAGCAGACCCTGGAATACAACACAAGGGCCCATGACCGCGCTAATTTATAATACACAGCAGTTAACTACCCCCTATGAGCTAATACAATACAATTCCCATGGCGCAGTTCAATAGCTTTCATTCACCATTGTATTGAGCAAATACATCCCCTGTATTTTAGTATATTTTTCGATACGCCCAGGACGTGCATGGGCATGTCTGTTGTTAACATGTGCTCATTCAAGGCTACTGAACAGAGCCCTTGGTAGATTAGCATGTCTTACCATATAGCGATATTATGGATGGTTGTAGTAAAAAGTTCGTTGTTGTTTTTGGCAATTCCATTTAGTGTTCCGGCCCCCCAGAAAACAAAAATGCAAAAATGAGGTCTTTCCACCCCAAGAACCAGAACGCCACTCACATATATGTTTGCTAAATAATATGCGCACATCCTTGCAACGCAGCATTGTGGTTCTCGGGGTGGAAAGGCTTTAAATATGGAAATTTTAATTACCCATTGAAGCCTGTATTATAACTTTACATAAAACCGACTTTTGGGGAATTTATGTAAAGTGGAATTTTTTTAAACCCAGCAAAAGGTAAACTTTGAGCATGTCGCTTTATTATGCAAAACGTTTCAAGTTCATCCGTTACCATGAAAACTAAAGAGGGCGTCCTTCATTCCTTATCCGGCGATGTCCTTGTTTTCGCGCTGGCCGCTTTGCGCGTGGGATTTTTGCGCCGATTTTTTTTTTGTAATTGCCTGACTTTTTAAATGCGCTTCTTTTCATAACAACCTAATTAAAATCGGCCAAGCCGTTAATGAGTTAATTAGGGAGGTCCCATGGAACCCCCCCCCCCCTGGGCACTAACGGAAGTCATTCTGAGAATATTTATAAAAATCAAAGAACAACCCATTTTTTGCTGATATTTGTTCAACATACATATAAGTAAACAATTATTGGTAACAGTAAAATAATTAACCCTTTATGTGCTGACAACAATCAATTTCATTGAGGGCGTTGCTAAACAGTTACTGTACAAAGTGCATGGGAAAAATGACGTGTAGTTGCAACTAAAATACAGGATTCCCTAAAACTGCAAGTTTTGTGTATATTATGTTATTTGGGTCTTCTGGAGTAGATATCAAGAAAAAATAAGTTTGATGTAAGCGCAAAGCTCATTGGAATTTTCCGTCTTTTGCTCATTTTCGCGTGTTTTGAAAACAATGTTTTGCCCCTAATTTGCGCCCAAATAACAAATTGCATTTTTTTATTGCTGATGACTCTCCACATGTGGTATACATTTCGTCCAAAAATTCCCCCGGGAAGTGGTTTCCTTAGGGGGCGTTCCCATGCCCCTTGGGCACCAACGGGAGTGAAAACCCCTTAGGCCTTGCAAATAATGTATTATATGTATTTCCATTGGAAAACGTTATTTACAAAGGAGGTTTTGTTTTACAATGGGTTATTCAAATCGTAATTCATTGTATAGTAATGTAAGTTATGTTAGCAATGGCCTTTCTTATGAGATTGGATGTGGCTTGTAGTACGACGATGGACCCCCATTCGTGAAACAACTGTATAAATGTGAGAAATTGGAATGGATACAAAACATAGCAGTGATGTATCACGATTTTAATCTGGCAAAGCTTTTCGGCCACAGGGAATTTTTGCTTTAATTTGAGGAATTCCTTTATTCCAAGGCAAATAATTAAAAAAAAAACATTTTGTTGCAAATCGCTCAATAACATGGTAGAGTTTTTTCCCCTATTTTTTGTGGCAATAGTCTTGTGGGTGACATGTTGTGGGAAAATCGGATAATACTCAGGTCGGATACCTGCAGGAGTATCATTATAATAATAAATAAACTTCTAGCTAAGTCTACATGGGCTCATATCAAAGGTTGTGAACTAACCAAACTATCACATTCATTTGATTGGGCATGGCCCGCTCAATTACCTTCTATTGTCCGCTTATATTGCGTTTGCGTTTTAGAACCTTAGGCTCACTCGTCAATCTCTTTGCATTTTGAAGCATTTGCCTTCATTGTCAGGGAATTAAGGGAAGGGAGTAGGCGCTTAATCACAACAACTGGCAGTAGAAGATCGGTAACTTTTGATTTAATGGAATGGCTCGTGCAAATTTTACCGTCAATTTGCAAATCGGCATATGTGGCAACAGTGTTAATAGCAGTCTTTCTTCTAGCCTTTTTTGGTTTGTAGTGTAGGGAATACACGTGTGCATCCATGAAATGCGTTATCTCAAATTTTTTGTCTGTTCTGGTTATTTTATTTTTGGAAATCAAATTTTATTCACGTGCCTTTCCGTTTTCAAACTGCTCAATTAGGCAATTCCACCCTCATAAACTTGATTGGTTGTGTGTTTGTTTACATGTATGTGTTCTGCATAGGCCTTTAAACAATATCTGCAAATAGCCGCATGGTCTTGCTGGCTATTGTTAATTCATTTGGTGGCGTGGTTTTGGCAAATGTAGGTCCAGAATTAAATTTAAGGCATTTCGTCTTTCGCGTTCTGGGTTTTGCCACCTCACAACGATTTTTCCTCTATTATTACCGATCCTAGTATGTGCTGCTACTTAAACTGAAATGCAAGGGGTTTTGACGTTGCGGCCATGAAATCTGGGTCGTTTGGAAATCTAATGTTTTTCGGCCATATTAGGTCTGTCCAGATAATTTAATTTCTTTATTTTAAAATATCAATTCCAGTCAGCATTACTCTGCTTTCTTTTCAGAAATGCATGTGTGAGACCTTAAGCAATTCTTTCATGCGCTTCGCGTGAAAAAAATTAGTCAAGGTCTGACATATATTTTGCAGCATGCTTTAGAGTTCAGATTTTATTTCTGTCTTTACTTGATTTAAATATCTTACATGTCATTTTGCAAGTAAGTTTTTGGTTAGACTTTACTTGTAGGATACAGAGGAAGTGAAGTAACGGGAAAGGGTTGTTGTACATATCAGGCAAAACATAAAGGTCTTGTGAATGTAACTCCCAGTGGAATGATTTTTGGTCCGATGTTTTATTCGGAATATTATAAAATGTGTTAGAACCAGGGGCGGGGAGGTCGTGTACAATTGATCTCAATGATAATGCTCGCAGGCTCTCAAAGATGGGATAACGCACACATATTCAAGAACTCCCATGTTTTTCAACCCCATTGATGTCGTCGTGGTTGGTGCTGTTTTGGATGATTTGGCATGACGTTAATCGGGGTGCTTTTGTTAAGAGCATCGTTTTTGTCTTCAAAATCCCTGTGGAATTTCTGCTTTCAACGCGGCTGTGTGGGTTTTGAAATTGGAATGGATACAAAAACATAGCAGTGATGTATCACGATTTTAATCTGGCAAAGCTTTTCGGCCACAGGAAGTCAGGGCAACCGTGACTACAAAAAAAAAAAGAAATAGTAACAATGTAACAAATTAAATATATAATTATTTTAGGTTTTTTCTTTTTTTAATTTACAAACTGCGTGATACATTATATATAATGAGACATAATATTAAACAACAATATAATAGATATAATATTATATTGTTTATAATTGTTATGTAATTCAAAAACTAGTGTAATTGAGAAAAGTTATTAACTTAATATGTTCGTGTATTAAATAATGTGATTCAAAGTATAGTGAACATGCAAAGTATGTGTCATTGTCTTTAAGACGATTCATCAATTGTACTGAACATTCACTCTTTTAATTGATTAGTTAAATAAAAGTTATCGGAGAAACTGCGGAACAAAACAACTTGGCAGGAAATTTAAATTGTTGCAAAAAAGCACGGTTAAATTTCAAATGAGACAAGGAAATTATGATATTTATTTTACTGCAAAAGTACACATTACAAACTAGGTAGTAAACTGTTAAATTGGGAGTGTGTAATTTTAATTCAAAAGAAAGGGCGGGCAGGCTTTGGAGTAGATAGTATAGGCAAAGAATGTGATTAAATATCATATATTGCGAATGTAATAGGTGTCTATACAATATAATAAAGGGTCTATATATATTTGGGGAAAATTAGAATATTTCGAGAGGAATGTGACTAAAAGTCAGAAACTAACGTAGTGGATACGCTTTAACAATTGGCTTGAATTCTTTGAACGTTTTAATTTTGAAAATACTAACCCAAAGAGACACGCGTACAACACCAGAGGGCTTTTTGATCAAACCCCTGAACTTAAAGCAATAACAGCACATTTAGAGCACCCCCAATTTTAAAAATTTGATATTTTTGCACGTTATGTGGTAATTGTTAGGCAAACTACCCGAACGAGAATGCTAAAAAATACGTTTTTATCTGAAAGATAAGCGATTTTGTAATCAGATGTAGGATCCCAGATTGTACTACACGGCAAAGCTGGAAATGCTAAGTTTAAATGTCCATCCGACCATGACGAAATAGTGCCTCCTCAAGACAATTACCGCTAACTTGACTTGCCATGACCAATATAAAACAATAATGGATGAGGTAGACACGTAAATGGTCGCTATTTCCCGGCTATTTCATATTGGAAGGCCGTTCGTTTCAGTATTTAACAGAATTTTTTTTTTTTTAATTTAAAATTACGGAACCAAAAAAAAAGTCCGAAAAATTGCTGCCAGAAATTTTTGAAATATTTCCGTAAATGAACATTTTTAGCTATTTTTTATGTTTTTGTTTTTATTTTTTTTGTTTTCTAAAACAGATTTGTGATTTCCGTAAATTTACGGATAATCTGTTTTCTTAATTTACGGAGGAAAATTTTAACAGTGTATCACAGGTTGCGATATACGATGAGCAGGAGACGCTTTCAAAGAGCTGTAGTATGGCTAAGGAGTGATATGGGTCTGTAGCTCTTGGGATGGATGGATCTTTCCCATGCTTTAGGAGTGCATAAACATGATGTTTCATCCAGATCTTTGGGAACCTGGGGAAAACGCAGACAAGGTAGCGCTCAAGAAGCCATTCCTTGCTAGGGCCAGATTTTTAGTTGCTCATAGAGATGTTGTCAAGGCCTACTTGCTTTCCCTGGTTTTTGAAAGTTAGCATACCGGTTCCAATTCGTCCATGTTGAAGCGGCGAGTGAAACCAGGGTCACCACAAAACCTCTTATGGTCTAGTTTGATCTGCTGGGTGTTCTTGCGCACTTGCATTTAAAAGCAGTTGGTGGGCAATACTTGATTGGGTGTAACATTTGGCTGTGGGAGTTCGGTTGGATCTCTCGGAGCTTTCGGGATGGTAGACCATGCTTTCTTGCTGTATGGGTGATCGGTGGATCAATTAAAGTCTGCCAGGTTTGATCTTTTCCTGGAAATCCTCTCCGAAACTTCCTTTTTAGCACATTAAAAATTAAATTTTTCGCCGAAAAAGGATCAGATTTCAAACATGGTGATATATCTTGATATTCTCTGCAACATCCTTGGAAAGGCCTGTATATATTCCGTCATACAGGCCTCTGGGTATGAATCTCCGTGCAGTCTTGTTCCTAGTTGGGCAAAATTGACATAGTGTGGGGGTTTTGAGTAATCCTTCACCGTTTTGATCCAGCGGTTATCAGTGACTCCTTGCCAGTCTGACTGCCTGTAGTTAAAGCGGGCTTAAAAGGCACTTTGTTTGTTTAATAATGCAGCGTGCTTGGATAACGATTGGGCGATGTTGAGTTTGTGGACAGGATCCAGAAAATCTTGCTACACAGGTTAGAGATGTTTTTGCTAGCTAACAATAGCTAGATCAGGGTTGTTAACATATCTTCAACGGGCACTATGAAAGAGCGGCAGCTTAGAGTCTTGAAGGAGACGAGATGGTCCAGTCTATCCATTCTTCGACAGCGTGTCCATCTTTATTGGTTCATTGCAGCCCCATTGGTTACTATGCCTGTTGAAATAGCCAATGAATAATGAGGTTTTGGTGAATTACAGGAGTTGAGTTGAGGGTGCGTTTTTTTTTTGTCGAGTTATTGATGGAGGTTGTAGACTGATGGGACTATGACAGAGCCGAGCTAAATGTCGAGGACTTCGATGTTGTATCGTCAGGACATTGAGGTTGCTTCTACTTCGGTGCCTTCGCCAAATATAGCACTTCCATATTGGTCGATGTGGTCTCTCGGTAGCAAGGACCATTTCCTATATGGTTGGGCGGTGTTTATTGACCTCTTGGGTTTCCTTGCAGACATAGGGAATCGCATTGGAGAGTGGTTACACAAATCATTGGTATTGATGGGTATATCAACACGAACACATAACAGAAAAAAATAAAAATCGGTTGTTACCAATTCAAAATGCCCGTCCAAACCGATTTTTTACAACGCGACACTCCAATTATCTTTTCCATAAAATTAGTACGAGAAGATGAATAACATTTTATATTGCGAATAAAAAATTTAAAAAATTACTCCAGTACGATTAGGGACAAAACACATTTTAATAGCGCCCCAATGATTTTAATTTCTGGTAAAGTAGCATATAGCCCCAAATAATCACCAAAAAAAGCGCAAACTGAATATTTAGGCATTATATTAAATTTGGGCAAAAATAATTTTTTTTTTTTTTTTATTACCGTTAAAAAATGGCGCACGAAAAACAATAATGTTGGGTCCAAATGGACCCCCCCCCCATACACTTAATGTTAAAAGTTTAAGAACAAAAGATATTTCATGATCAGTCTGAAAATTACCTAAGTACTAGTCTTTGTGGGTAAATGAGTGTAAAAAGTTTGATGGTTAAGAATACGATATTTGCGGAACCGTATTGACCTTTATTGAGGTAAGGTGCATTGTGAGAAGGACTCAATTACACCCTCTGCGTACAAACAAGCAAAAAAAAAACAAGCAATCGGCACCAAAAACTTAGATGGATAGGAAGTCCCTCTTAGTGCGAGATATATACCATGTCTACACCAAAGATACAAAAAAAGAGTATCAGAGTCATACCAAAAACAATGGTTATAGCATTCTGCAAATGAGCAGATTTCCACCCTTGAGATACTTTCAAACTTTTAACTCAAACTAACCTATAGGTGTTTTACACCTAAACTTCTACAAATTGCAGGACAGTTACTTTTAGTTATAGACCGTAGTCAATAGGCCGCCATGTTGGGGACAAGATAGAGGCATTGCAGAACTAAATAAATTCACCTGTCAATGATCCCGGCGCAATCGCTAAACATGGAGCGATTGACAGCTGAATGTATTGTAGAATTCCTGGAATTGATGCATCTTGTCCACCAACATGTCTGGTGGGGAGTTCGATAGTGATACGGTCTATTGATTGATTTAATGTTTCATAACCGACTGCATTGTATTGCTATATGACAATTTAACGACCAAAGTCACATACTTGACGTGTTAACTTCATCTTTGTCTGGTTTAACCTGTGCACTAGATGCAGAAATCCTAGCAAGTATAACAGAAAAAATTATACATTGGTTTTATTGTAATGGTTGATTCCCCAAAAAATACATTTATTTTTTAATGCGTACATACGTATTTTCTAAGAAAAGGAGTCTATTTTAAACATTTACGGGTAGAGAATTTAGTAAACCGTTGGTGACACGCGCGGTCACGTTGTGAGAAGCGTCAAGATACAGTCTTCTCAGAGATAGGGTGATTGCCACGTGAATGTATCCGCTGAATGTACTCAGTTAAAAGGAAAGAAAGGCCATCTGTGAAAATTAATATCTAGGCTGTACTTATATATAGATATATTGTAGATAAACATTTAAGGTTATTAATATATTCCCAGTATCACCAAACAAAGTAATTGGGAGATGCATATGAAAGACACGTAGTTTGTAATACACACAATTCTTAAACACTTGAGGGGGGATATTTTTTAACGCATTTCTTGGTACTAGCCGTGTGATATGAGCCGATATCACACGGTTGGCAGCGCGTACGCGTCAACGCAATACGACGCGCACAGCTCGGCCCAATCGAAGGCGCATATGTGGTAACAACGACTGATCGATTTAGGATAGTTCTTGGATAAAATATATCTCCATAATTTACTATAACAGCTTCTTATTTTGATGAAGGTGCCGGCTGCGCCTGTTGCTTCTACTTTAACATAATTATTAATTACCATTATTTTTGCGTGGAGTTGTACGTCAGTTACGCGTTAGTGAAATAATCATTGCTTATGAGGTAAAATGTATTTATAGGATTATTTTCGCAAAAATATCCGAATTTAAAATTTTAATAAAAAATAAAAGTTTGGCTACATACATGAAAGTATGTGTTAATCATACCTACATGTACATTTGTAGCCATTTGTGATGTTATTATGCTTTAAAGGAGAGAACGAAATTTCAAATTATTATTACAAAAATAGTGGGTCACATTCCAATGTCATGAAACAAAGGAAGAGTCCATGATGATGATATGGATAGAGTGGATGATAATGATTAATCATTATAAGCTGATTCAGAGCTATGAATGTTTGAGGCAAAACGTTCGTGAGTATATGCGCGCGAGGCAAACATAGTGCGATGTTGTGTACAGTATTGGTGCAGCAACCCTGTGTTATCAAAAATGGATTCTCTGACCATTGGATTTCTTCACATTTTTAAAATTCATACCGCATAAAATTTACAAAGGCCCACCAATGAAAGTGGGAAATGTGATCTTTCCTAATTTACATACTGTGGCTGTGGTCAGGACGCTTATTAGGTATAGTACGTTCACTATGGTCAAAATATTATTATTTTGTGTTGTTTAGGAGATTGCTAATTTTTGCATGGTTCGAAAGTTCAGCTGAACAAGAAACAGAAAAATCAATGTTGGCATTTTTTAACATTTTTATCATAGATTTGTTTTTGTATTTGTGTTATTGTTTTTAATGTGCTATATTTTGGCTTCTAAAGCACCTAAGAAATGTAATTTCACCATCTAAACCTATTCCTGGAGGGTGTCAATCTCGATGCAACAACATTAGATTATGTACTGTTGCGGCATCTTGAAATTCAAATGGCGTTTAAGAAGTTGTTTTTGACATACCTGCCTTGAAACTAGTAGAGGCAGATTATGGCATCTATACAAGGTGTCAGGGTCCAGAAATCCATAAGCACATTAATAACAAAATGGACAACGTTTTGTGGAAGCCATGTTGAGTTCAAAAGGGCCCGCCAAGGGGAACGTTTTTTTTGCCAACATCCGGTCTGAAAAATACATTAAATTATTATTTTAGTGTTCTATAGCCCGGCTATACCTGTTTCAGGGTCCAGGAAGCCAATAACATTCGTTAACAACAACGGTCATTGGACGTGGCAGCCATCTGAATTTTCAAAATGGTGCCAGGTAAGAGTTTTGCCTAAGCCTACAAAAGGTATGCGAAAAAAAGTAGGGCATAGGTAGTACAAAGTATCCCCTGCAAAAATGATAAGATTTCAAGTTTGAGTGTGAAATATGTCTTAACCATGCGTTAAAATGCTATTGACATTTTCTGACGCTGACACTTTGTTAACAGGATGCATTAAAGATGGCGAACGATGGCTGCATCAAAGATCTTTTACAAGCTAGAAATTACCACAAATATCTATATTTAGTTAACATTCCCTAAAAGGGTGAATTAAAGTATGTCTTTCAAAGTTGTCCATTAAGTCATATCTGATGTTTGCTTGTAAACATGTTAGAATTGAAGATGGCAGCCACAATGAATACCTTCACAAATCTCAAAAAACATCTGTAATATATGAGTATAGTATATCCCCGAAATGTACGATAAATTGAATAAAAATGAGCGAAAAAGTACGGGATATGTCTCTAACCATTACAGTATTTGGCATTTTTATTTGGGTAACGATCCTGAAAGATGCCAATTGCCACCATTATGAATTCTATGCAAGTTAACAAGAGAAAAATCAGATCATGACTTCTAACAGTTTTAGTCAGTTATACAAATATCGTATGTCATTTCATTTGCATTTAATTTCATCATAATTTTTAGTTATGAAAAACTATATTATACATATAGTTGGACAATGATAAATTTCAAATATCTGATGTGGCCATATTGACCTTTATTTTGACATTTAAATTATGTTTAACTTTAAAAAATTCAACATGTCATAAATTAAGTATAATGTCAAAGAAATTTATTCATATCTCATAATAATTTATGGATGATATAAAATTATTAAATTACAAATAATATTATTGGCCAACGTATAAGTTCAAGCTTCCAAGGTGCCATTGGTGCCATCTTGGATTTTAGTCTGTTATAAATTTAAAAAAAAAATGGTTGCTGATGCCAAAGACATATACCTCACCATACATAATTTACACTGTCTGTTTAGTAAGTTCTTGGATGATAGGTATATGGCAATTTAGGTTGTAAAGGTTTGGGAAGGGACCATTTTTAAAAGTGAACATGTTAAACAAAAATGCCAGATATGATTTTCTATAAGGGGAAAGACATATGTTTGACTTTAATTTAACCTTTTGCGTAACGTTATGATGACAAAACTAAATATGTAACTGGCAATTCATAAGCTTTTTATTGTTAAGGGGCATATTGGCGGCTATCATGAATTGTATGTTAGGAAAACAAGCTGCCATATGTGTGGCTTCCAATAGCCAATGCATATTTATCTCATATTCAGTGATTCTTCTTTAATGATTTTTTGATGCTATAAACCAATAATATATAATATAGATATATAAAATTATATATGATTAATACTATATATTAATTTGTTTTTAAAGCTTATGATTCTTACCCCAGGGTACCTCATACTAGGGCGAAAAACCTCTCTTTGTATATTTCACGAAGGCCAGTCATGCGGTCTTGAGATGGCAATATGATCCCCATCTAAATGGGGAGCATGCTAACGAAACAATGTTACAGACTGGACTTTCCTATTATCAAAGCTATAGCAAAATATTATAATTAATTTTTGGGGCCGCAGTTGTAGCGCCAGCTGGCAGGCCACTTAGCAATCCGTGTGCGTGTGTTGTGTGTGTGGATGTATGGATGTGTGACTGAATGGTTAAGTTTTTGAATTCTCCGCCTCCTTTCATCCCAACTTCCTCTCCACCACTCTATTGTCCCATCGAGTCCTTTTGCTTTTTCCCCCCTTGCCTCTTCTATACTCTCTTAATCAACTCATTCCCCCGCCCCCTCTTCCCTTTCCTACTTCCTCCCACGTCTTTTTTATAATGACCTCAATTGAAAAGGTGAAGTCAATTGGAACCAAAAATTGTGTCATATCGTGCACTATGGGATCCCGTCATATGTGATGAGGTGCAAGGTCATTGTCCAAGGTCAAAGGTCATATGAGTCAAGTTGAAAAATAGGTCCAAAATGTAAAATTGACCTACATTGAAAGTTGAAAAAAAAGTTCAAACTTAGTCATAGATGCAATATGGGATACTCATATGTTGATGAGGTCAAAGGTCATGTGCCAAGGGAAAAATTCATGTGCGTTAGTTATCAGAGAGGGGGGGTGGCCCACAGTTATATTCTTGAATGTAGCGAGCGCAAAAGCCGAGAACGCGAAATTTAGTTATTTCCTTTCTGGATGATGTAATTGAACATAATAGATATATGGAACTTAAAAGTTTAAGATTGTAAAGGGGCCTATGGCCACATCGTAATTTTGAGCACTGTTGGAAAAAACGAATTACCAGCTAATAGTTCCTACACATGACAGGTAACAGACATAAGGAAGACTTCAATTGCACTTTATCACATTTTTTGCAGCAAATGTCTGTAATCTGACACAGTATAGCGGCCCATTTTTGGGCGAAATTAAGATGGCTGCCATAACCAAGTGATCAATGTTGGCTATTGAATACTTCCTGAATTCCTAACATGGAAACATGGATATAAACACTGGAATCATGCTTCTACGAGTCACAGAAACAGAAATGGCAAAAGCAACTTATTGGCGGCCATTTTGAAACTTATATGGCCGCCAAAAATAAATGATCTGATGTGTTATCAATGATCTTATTGGATTCCTGACCCTTAAAACATGGTATTAGAACCAGAATCATGCCTCTACTAGTCTCAGAGATCGGATAGAGTAAAATGGCGGCATTTTGAATTCCAAATGCCCGCCATAGGGGACAATCTAACAAAAAATGCCAACATTGATTGTCTTATTTGGTGAACATAAGCTTTCAGAAAAGTATTAATTTTCATAATACTCCTAAAAAGCCAACAAATTACATAAGGAACTGACTAGTATATGTTATGCTTTCATGTACGCGATCTCGATATTTCTTGCGGTGATGTTTAAGTACACAAATCCACGGTCCCGAAATGCCCTATTCTCGTTTATTTCACGATAACACGTAGTCCAAACACGTGTACGGGATTGGCACAACACCTGGATGATGTATCGTAAGTGCGGTATGGATTCGGCATAAACTCTAACAATGTGATTTACAATTTTTGTTTCAAATTCATTTTAAAATCGTATGCGCACGTTTAAAGACATATGCAAAAAAGATTCAAGTGAATTCTCAAATAGGTTAACATTTACAATGCGCTGAATGAATGCATGTTAGGATATATTGGTCCACATCATCGTGGGAGGACATTGGAAATATGAGACCCACTGAAGTCGACATGATGAAATTGTATTATTTACGAATTAAATCCTATTGCACCAACTATTGTCTCGCCAAGATGTCACTCTAGGCCTTTTCAAACTTTAAAGTAATGCATATGAAATAGAACAAGAACAATACTTTTACTTTCAGTGTATGGAAGCACACGATATCACATACAAAATGTTAACGATTTGATATTCAAGTAGAGCGTTACCCATTGTTTAGGGTATTCCTTTTGATACCGAAGGACCGCTTCAAACCAGAGGACATTGTGGCCGGGGACTTAACCAGGTAATTCTGGGAAATATAAAAGAGATCCACCTCTCATTCCCCTAGAATCCCCTCTCCCCGTGGTTCATTGCGTACTTCATAGGCCGTTGCCAGGAATTTATGCGGGTGGGGACTAAAGATGTTCTAGCATGAGCGCGAGCGAGTGGAGCGAGGAGAGACTAACGGGGATGGGTCCGGGCCCGCCTAGGGCCCTGATGGTTCAGGTTGGGGTTCCCTGGAAGCTCCAGAAGGTTATAGGGTTTTCAAGACCTAAACGCCTTCCTTGCGTTGCTTCTTCCGACACTTGTTGATCCGCATTTGCATGAAAAAATCAAATAAATGTACCATAAAATATTGTTTCTTTTCTTTTCCTTCCTTTCCTCTTTTGCTTTCTCCCGTCCTCTTTTTCTTGTCTTTGTCTTGCGAACTTGAGGGGGCTTAGCCCCAAAGCCCCCTATAGGTACGGCCAGTTATTTGCGTATTACGCACCATGAAAAAATCCTGTCCTACGAGGTGACGTTAACTGTTGGCATTACGAAGAGCCCATACCGTACTTGGATGGAACTAGCAAGGCTTGCCTTTAAATTCTAATAAATATTCAAAAAATACAAAACAAATAGATCAAGCTATTAGAAAATCGGGACAAATTCTTTTTTTAAGAGCGATAATCAAACACATGGCTGATGCATTATTTTTTTGTCAATCTGAGCTTAAAAACAAATCTGCAACATTGACTCTTGGCCATCTGCTTGCCATACATACACGATTAAGATCTCATATCTATGTGATCCAAAATCGATAAACTTCATGGAAGCGAGAACCCTATTATGGAGTAAGCTTTTATGCCAATCTACATTAACTACGGTAATTGTCAATTGCCTTGGCATATGGGTTCATAGATTTGGGGGTCCAATGAGAGAAAGGTGGACAAACGAATCACGGATCCAAAATGTCACGCTCAGACTTTAATAGCTCAATCTCCTTTATCAGTATAATAAATAGACAAGAATGCATGAAACAATATTAGCAAGCTGTATATAGTAGAAATGCAGAAACTGGAACGACTTTAATTAATGTCAGAAACCATCGGCCCCTGTTTCTTTCCATTAATACCAACTTCACATATTATGCATCACCTATGTTTTAAACCATGCTTTATGAACGACAATATAATCGGCGTGCAAATAAACTATGATCCAGTGTATTATCATAACAGGATCATTTCTGACATGCATTGTAGTATAATAGTATACTGACATGAGAGGGACTCTTGATAAAACTATGGACCAGAGGTGACTGCAATAGTGCTATTTTGTTGAGGGGCGCAGCCCCGAACAAAAGAGCACTAGTGCACAGTCACGAGGGACCATAGTGTGAACAGGAGGCTCGAATAAAGGCAGTATAAATTTGTTTTCTAGCCGTCATTCATATATTCTGGTTCATTGATTGGTTAAATATTTTAAACTGGGCAAAAGTGAGAGTTAGCCTCGCCTAAGCCTAGCCCTAGCTAGCCTAGCTACAACATGAGCCATGCGGCAGTCAATATTGCAGTGTTGTCGTCGACTACGTACAGGACAAACCTCATCAAACATGGACCAGGTGTGTCTTGATCTGCTTTTAGTGTTCACAATTTCATGAAATTTTTGATAACTAACAGTGGAATCTTGGCTGATTTAGGGGTTACCGTCACTCACTGCATTTCGCGTGTATCCATGTTGACCAATTGGTTTTGATGATCAGGCTACACAGGGCTGACATGGACTAAAATTGGAAGCCGTAAAAGTTCTTTTGTGAGCCGTAAATAGTCTTTTGAGAGCCGTAATAGTTTTTTCTGCAGACATGGTATGTTTATATTTGATCAGTGGTCACTCTTAACCAATCAATGACACAAGAATATATGCATGACGTATTCCCATTATCATGAAGCCTAAGTTAAAATTACCTCAGTCAACATTTTTTGGGGGGGGGGGGAATGAATGAGAGAAGGAGGTTTTAATTGCCATTTAAGAAAAGACGATAAGGTACTTTATGATCTCTCCTCTCCTCCTCCAACAGTGGAACAGGGGAAATATTAATCATTATTAGTTATATTATATTTCCGTCTCCCTTGTTATTGCCATCACTTTGCTCATAAATACTATTCATATCTTTTGACTGATAAAGAAAACAAGAGAGCTCAAGGGGAACGAATTCACCTTAATGCAATTCGTGCATACCAAAGATAATTTCGCAATAATAATAATAATATTAGTATTATTAATCTCGGCATAATAGTATAAATGTGTGAGGGAAGGTGAATTATTTTTAGTAACCGTCCTTATATACTTATTATTTAAGGTTCGATGCATGCAAATACGTGATTATTTGCGTGGAGGTACATTGTAAGAGATACATATGCAGTATGGTGGTACTTCAGTAGGATTTTAATGCTAAAATTTGTTGCTGTGTGGGTTCAGCATGATCCCCCTTCACGGGGCGAAAAATAGTACAGCAGGAAAAATTGAATCGGGGGGTTGGGGGGGGGGGGTTTTGTCCATTGTGTTTTAATGTAGACTAGAGTGTTCGTCCCTTATACGGATTAGGAAAAAGTATATATGCTAGGTTTAAACCTTAGTTAAAGCGGTATAGCCAATAATGGTTAAAGGCGAGCCGCCTGGATTAAAGCGTCAGATGTTGTTGAAAGCAGTTGTCAAGAGTATTCTTGTCTTACCGAAGCAGAAAATACATTTTAACTGATTTGGTGACAGGCACCAGGCAATATACAGGGAGTGTCTGGTCACCCATAGACATGTTACACTTGATATATTTTGCCATGTAACTATCCAACTAAAGGCCAAACACTATAAATTAGGACATTTTGGAGCCTATTGGATCAATACGAACAACTTGTCACCAGTTTTAACAAACTCTGACATGCGTAAATTTTTACCCCAGGATGACTTGAAACATTATAAGGGCTATACTGCTTAACTAAAGGTTGGAACGTAGACAAACTATACCCTTTATAATCCTATAAGGAGGACGCAACAGTACTTGTGACATTAAACACCAATTGACTCGATTTCAAAAGTTCCCCTGTACTAACATTCCCCTCTTGAAGAAGGGGAAATCAGTCTGAATATGACACGTCATTTTCTGGGGGGGGGGGGGAAACAGTTTGGTCTCTATTGAATCCAAACAAGAAAATCAATTTTTAGCAAAAACCACCTACGGGAACGGTTCACTGATATACCAGACCATATTAAAAGTATTGTGCATTCCGGTGTAGAAGTATGATCGCCGGCTATAATAGTCCGGGAACAATGGGTGAACAATAGGGCCATCGATTCAGTTGACTCTTCACTCAACATAGTTTCATGCTTTATTCGTATCGTTATGGAGCCCCGGACTGTGACTCCCATCGGACTATAGCTGCTTTCACACCGGCAACGTAAGTTGAAATTAAACGATTTTTTCTTGTCTTAAAATTAGACATAATTCAATAAGTGGTGTGGGGTCTGTCGGTCCAATTTGTGATGTATTTTTAAGCAGCATCAGTATACTGCATATTCATTTTGCTATCCTGAGTGTAAAGACACTGTAAAAAAATCCATGTAAAATTTACAGTAAAATTACTGGCAGCATTCTGCCAACAAAGTACCGTAAAATTTACAGCTATACTGTAAAAATAAATTAGTCAAAACGCTTAAAACATATATACTTGGTGGAGTTTTATTGACAGAGATTGTGAATGTGGGGAGAATCAAAAAAGCATGACGACGACCCTACTTAGTATGCCTATCCACTTTTTACAGTGCATCTACGGTAAAGTTTACCGTTTGTTGTAAAATGGATTACATCAAACTGTAAAAATACAGTAAATTGAATGAAAACCTGTATTTAAAGCTATATTTTTACGGGGTTTTGTTGGCAGAATGGATGCCAGTATTTCCTGTAACAAATTTACAGTTTTTTCCCCTGTATATTTTGTACTTAATGGATAATTGAAAAAATAAAGTATAGTGTATTAATGTTGTGTGACTCATTAAAAATCGAAAAAAGTCTTCACTTTTAGTTTGTCATTATAGGCCTGGAAAATGGACATAAAAATTACAGTAGTTTCTGCATTTCAAGTAAAGCCCAAATACTGTAAGTTTTGCTGGAAGTTTGTACAGTATTTTCTGTAAAATTGCACTGTAAATTGTTTACAGTGCAGTAATAATAATCTACATGCATATGCTTCATCCATGTGAAAGAACTAAATGTTTACAACGTCTCATTCTCCAAACAGATTAATTAAAAAAAGCAAACCAATCCAACTTAGTGTTTAAACAATGCTTTTAGAATTATGGTTGCTCTTCGATTCTAAAATATCCTACCAAAGGTACACCGAAAAATGTTTTAACCCCTATGTTCGAATTTTTAGGTTTTGTTATTGGGTTATCCTCGCTCTAAAGTTAATGATGCAAATATTCTTCTTAGCGTATCCAACCAGTCATTGGTAATGGCGTGGTTGGTGTCAGGATTTATTCAAAGAGTAAGGGATCTGGGCCGAGTGATCCATGATACGGACGTTCCTAACATGGCCCGCTTTTGAGACTTGGGTGCGGATTGGGAACAGTCAGGGGTGTACACCCAACTATTATGACACTGACTGCGATGTACATATACAGGTGTGGACTCTGTACATCGGACCGACGCTTAACGTCCCCCGAAGGACGAGGAGCGTTCACGATTCATGTGCCCAATTCAAGTGACCAGAGGAGACGTATTCTTTGGTATTTGATAAATAGATTTATACAGATTGTTTAAATGCCAGAAGTGACACCTGAAATCCCAGCAACTGACCCCACCGTATTCCGAACCCAGGATTTGTTTGGTAAAATTGGCCACAGGGCAAGCACCCTAACCACTAGCCATGCTCCCCCTATGATGCAAATAACTGCATCAGAAGAATGGACATTTATTCAGAAAAAAAAACAAACAATGAACTGACAATAACTTACCAAGTGAATACCCACATTGTTGATATCGCGTTCAGTGAGGCCGATTGGACGATATTTGTTAGAGTTACACACGTCCAGCGGAAAATTCAACAGATCTTTTATTCGATGTTACTTTAGTAACGTGATGGTGCTCAAAGTAGCGACAATGATTATAGGGTAGTATAGAAAATATCCAGGCAGCCGTAAAAACAAAGAAGCCAAATAGTTTTCGCGTGTACCTCCTTACTTCGCGGTATATGCTTAGACCATGGAATGTCAGAATCTTCGTCCCCAAGTTCGAACATAACAGTTTCGGCATGGCATGTGATATATTCAATTACAGTTTTCGTAATTCACAGTTCTGTTTATAGTTTCAAAAGGAAGTGGTCTTACTGAAATCTCATAGAAAACACATTTGCAGGAGTCGGTATTCGTCTTCACGTTGAAGGTATGACTCAATGCCAGTAATAAAATATTGGTGCAATGCCCGGGTGTTGAGTGAGGGTGCTCGAAGTCTGCTGATGGATGTTTGTAGAGTGATGTAACTATGACAGAGATAAGCTCAATGGTGAGACTTCGATGTTGTTATCGCAGAGACATTGGGTTGCTTATACTTCGGTGCCTGTTCTCACAAATATAGATCTTTCCATATTGTCGATGTGTCTCTCGGTGGCAAGGACCATGCTGAATGTTGGGCGGTGGTTATGATTCCTGTGTGGTTCCTGCAGACATAGGACATCGCATTGGAGATTGTTACACAATAATTGGTCATTGATGGGGTTATATCAACACGACCAATAAACAGGAAAAATAAAAATCGGTTTGTACCAATTCAAAATGCCGGTCCAAAACGATTTTTCAAACGCGCATCCAATTATCTTTTCCAAAAAAAGTAAAATTGTTTTTATGTTTTTTCTTTTTCTTGAATAAAAATTTAAAAAATAACTCCCAGTACGATTAAGGGCAAAACACATTTGTATAGCGCCACCATAAGTTGAATTTGGTAAGTAGCATAATAGCCCCAAATAATCACCAAAAAAATGCGCAACTGATATTTAGGCAATTTTATATTTTTTTATTAAATGGGGCAAAAATAATTTACCGTTAAAAAATTGCGCAAGAAAACCAAAATGTTGGGTCCACAATGGACCCCCCCCCATACACTTAAGTGTTAAAAGTTAAGAACCACAAGATATTTCATGATCATCCTCAAATTGACAAGTACGAGTGCTTTGGTTTGTAAATGAGTGTAAAAAGTTTTTAGGTGAAGAATACGAATACGATATTTGCGGAACCGTAGACCTTATTGAGGTAAACTGGTTGAATTGTGAGAAGGAATCAATACACCCTCTGCGTACAAACAAGCAAAAAAAAACAAAAGGCACCCAACTTCGATGGATAGGGACGTCCCTCTTAGTGCTATGATTATATACCATGTCTACACAAAAGAACAAAAAAAGAGTATCAGAGTAGTTAGAGGAGATCAAAAACAATGGATAGCATTCTGCAAATGAGCAGATTTCCACCCTTGAGATACTTTCAAACTGTAACTCAAACAACTATGGTGTTTTCACCTAACTTCAAATTGCAGACAGTACTTGTAGATTATAGGACGTATTCAATAGCCAGCCATGTGGTGGAAACAAGATAGACGCATTGCAGTACTACAATAAATTCACTGGCATGCTCCATGCGCCAATCGCTGAACATGATCGATTGACAGCTTAATGTATTGAGTCCTGGAATGTATGCATTCTTGTCCCCCAACCTGTTGGTGGCTGAACGTAATAGTGAATACGGTATATTGTTGTATATAATGTTTCATGAACCGACTGCATTGTATTAGCTATATGTACAATTTTAACAGACCAAAGTCACATACTTGACGTGTTAACTTCATCTTTGTTCTGGGTTTACCGGTGCACTAGATGGCAGTAATTTGCAATTCTACAGAAAAAATGTACATTGGTATATTGTAACTGGTTGTTCTTTCAATTACATTTATTTTAAATGATAAATACGATTTCTAAGAAAAGGAGTCTATTTTAAACATGTACGGTAGAGAATTTAGTAAACGTGGTGACACGCGCCGGTCACGTTGTGAGAAGCGTCACTATACAGATTTCAGAAGATAGGTGATTGACACGTGAATGTATCGCTGATATGATACTCAGTTAAATGAATAGAAAGGCCTCATGTGAAAATAATATCTATGCTGTACTTATAATAGTCAAAACCTAGTTTAAACCATGCCTTTATGAACGACAATATAATCGGGCTGCAAATTTTAAAATATGATCCATGTATATTAATCATAACAGGCTCATTTCTATTACATTGCATTTTAGTATAATAGTATACTGACATGGAGGCGATATTGTTTAAAACTATGGACCGAGATGACTGCAATAGTGCTATTTGTGAGAGGGCGCAAGCCCCGAAGCCAAAATAGCACTATTGCAGTCACCGAGGGACCATAGTTGGAACAGGAGGCCTCGAAAAAGGCAGTAATATTGTTTATTATACGTCATTCATATATACATTGTTCATTGATTGGTTAAAATATTTATAAACTGGGGCAAATTGAGATTTAGCCTAGTCTAGCCAGCCTGCCTAGCCTAGCCTACCAACATGAGCCATGCAGGGCAGTCATTATTGCAGTGTTGTCGTCAGCCTACTTACAGACTAAACCTATCAAGCATGGACAGGCTGTTCTTGATCTGCTTTTTCAGTGTTCACAATTTTATGTCCATTTCTTGATCACTTACAGCTGGAATCTTGGCTGATTTGTAGGCCCCCCCCCCCCCGTAGCCGTCACTCACTGCATTTTCGCGTTATCCATGTTGACATTTGTTTTGATGATCATGCTAACACAGGCTGACATTGTGCTAAACTTGTAAGCCGTAAAAAGTTCTTTTGAGAGCCGTAAATAGTCTTTTCCGCAGAATGGTATGTTTTATTTGATCATGTGGTCCACTTTTAACCATCAATGACAAGAAAATATATGAAAGACGTATTCCCATTATCATTAAGCCTCATAGTTTAACATTTACCTCCCTTCACATCATTTTGTGGGGGGGGGGGAATGAAATGAAGAAGGAGTGTTTAATTGCCCATTTTAAGAAAGAACGATAAGGTACTTTCTTATCCTCCTCCTCCTCCTCCCAACAGTGGAATAAGGGGAAATATTAATCATTCATTAGTTATATTAATATTCATATCCTTTGTTATTCCATCACATTTGCATAAATTACTATTCATATCTTTTGACGGAATAAAGGCAAACAATAGATGCCTCAAGGGGAACAGAATTTCACCTTAATGCCAACTTTCGTGCATAACAAAAGATAATTTCGCCATAATAATAATAATATTATTATTATTAATCATCGTCATAATAGTAATAATATGTGATGAGGGAAGGGTGACTCTATTTTTATTAACCGGCCTTATATACATTATATTTAAAGGTTTCGATGCATTGCAAATACGTGATTCATTTGCGCTGGAGGTACATTGTAAGAAGCATACATAGTGCAGTATGGTTTGTACTTCAGTAGGATTTTCATGCTAAAATTTTGTTGCTGTTTGGGTTTCAGACTGCTTCCCCCTTCAAGGGGCGAAAATGTTAGTACAGGGAAAAATTTGAAATCGAGTCCAATTGTGTTTTAAATGTACACTAGCGTGTTCGTCTCCTTATAAGGATTAGAAAAAGTATATATTTGCCTAGGTTTCAACCTTTTAGTTAAAGCGGTATAGCCCCATAATGGTTAAAGGCCATCCTGGGGATAAATGCTCAGATGTTGTTGAAAGCAGTGTCAAATGAGTCTTCTTGTCATACTGAAGCAGAAAATACATTTTAACTGATTTGGTGACAGCACCATTGCAATATCCAGGGAGTGTCTTGGTCACCCATAGACCATGTACACCTTGATATATTTTGCCATGTAATTATCCAACTAAATGCCACACACTATAAATTAGTACATTTTGGATCCTATGATACAATACGAACAACTTGTCACCAGTTTTAACAAACTCTGATCATTGAGTAAATTTTACCCCAGGATGACTTTGAAACATTATAAGGCTATACTGCTTTAACTAAAGGTTGGAAACTAGGCAAATATATACTTTTTCTAATCCTAATAAGGAGACGAACACGTACGTTAGTGTACATTAAAACACAATTTGACTCGATTCAAAATTTCCCTGTACTAACATTCCCCTCCTTGAAGAAGGGGAAATCAGTCTGAAAATATGACCCCGTCATTTTCTGACAGTTTGGTCTCTATTGAATCCAAAACAAGAAAAATCAATTTTAGCACAAAACACCTACGGGAACTGTTTCACTGATATACCATACCATACTAACAGTATTGTGCATTCCGGTGTAGAAGTAATTATCGTCCGGCATACTCATAGTCCGGGAACAATGGTGAACAATAGGGCCATCGATTCAGTTGACTCTTCACTCAACATTAGTTTCACGCTTTATTCCGTTATCGTCTATGGAGCCCCGGACTGTGGCTCCCGCCGGACTATATCTGCTTTCACACCGGCAACAGTAAGTTGACATTAAACGATTTTTTCTTGTTTAAATTAGACCTAATTCAATAAGTGGTGTGGGGTCTGTCGGTCCAATTTGTGATGATATTTAAAGTCATAATTCAGTATACTGCATATTCATTTTGCTATCCTGAGTGTAAGCAGTTAATAATCATTATACATGCATATGCTTACATCCTATGTGAAAGAACTAAATGTTTACAATCGTCTCATTCTCCAAACAGATTAATTAAAAAAGCAACCAATCCAACTTAGTGTTTAAAACAATGGCTTTTAGAATTAGTGTGTTGCTCTTAGATTCTTAAATATCCTACCAAAGGTGCACCGACAACATGTTTTAACCCCTCATGTTCGCAATTTTTAGGGTTTCGTTATTTTGTTTATCCTCGCTCTAAAGTTAATGATGCAAATTCTTCTTCTTAGCGTATCCACAAGTCATTGGTAATGGCTTGTGGTGGTGTCAGGATTTATTCAAATGAGTAAGCTGATCTGGGCCGCGTGTATCCTTGATACGGACGTTCCTAACATGGCCCGCTTTTGAGACTGGGGGCGGATTGGGAACAGTCAGGGGTTTACACCCAACTCTTATTCGACACTGACTGCGATGTACATTACAGTTGACTCTCTGTACATCGGACCGACGGCTTAACGTCCCCTCCGAAGGACGAGATGCTTTCACGATTCATTTGCCCAATTCCAAGTGAACCATGGAGGAGAGCGGTATTCTGTATTTGATCAATAGATCGTATACAGATTAAATCCAGAATTGAGCACCTGAAAAATCCCAGCAAATGACCCCACCGTGATTCGAACCCAGGATTTGTTTGGTAAATTTGCGCCACAGGCAAGCACCCTAACCGCTAGGCCACGCTCTCCCACATGATGCAAATAATGAATCAGAATAATGGACATTTATTTCAGAAAAACAAACAAACAAATTGAACTGAAATAGACTTACCTAAGTGAATACCCACATTTTTGATATCGCGTTCAGTGAGAGCCGATTGACGATATTTGTTAGAGTTACACACCGTCACAGCAGGAAATTCAACCTTGTCTTTATATTCGATGTCTACTTTAGTAACGTGATGGTGCTCAAAGTAGGCGACAAATGTATTATAGGCTAGGTATAGAAAATATCCAGCAGCCGTCAAAAAACAAAGAAGCCAAATAGTTTTTCGCAGTTTACCTCCTTTACTTCGCGTTATATGCTTTAGACCATGGATGTCAGAATCTTCCGTGCCCCAAGTTCGAAAATAACAGTTTCTGCATGGCATGTTGATATATTCAATACAGTTTTCGTAATTCAAAGTTCCTGTTTCTAGTTTTCAAAATGAAGTTGGTATACTTAAATCCTCAATAGAAAAACATTTGCAGGCAGTCGGTATTCGTCTCACGTTGAAAGGTATGAATCAATTCAGTCATAAAATATTGTTCAGTTGCTTACGGTCGAAAATCATCTAGTGGAACTTGCTGTGCAGAAAATAATGCGACGGGTTATGGTAGCATAGTTATAATATGCTGCTCATTAATCATTAATTAACTGAGGCCAAATTTTCATGTTATCTCTCGGGCGAAATATATGCGTTATAAACGGAATGATCACGTTGATGAATCTGCACTGTATAGTGGCGCTTTAACACAGTTGGAAACTACGTCAGCCGCAAATATGTTGAAAGAGAGGCTAAGACTTTACAAATCAATTTGAATTTACCGTGGTAGAGACTTATGTTGGAGTAGGTTTTGTGATGACTTGCCGTTTCCCGGTCGCCAAAACCATTTTTGCCACATTTGACCAAACTCCTTTAGATTAAGTATTTATGATAAATTTTGAGTTACAGTAACCAATATAATTATGTTGGCCCAACGTGATCATGGTGATGGTAACTTTTCCAATACGTAATTTTATAGCTAAGTACAATCATAAAGATTAGATAACATTGTGAGTTGGTAAAACAATATATTTAAAATAATTGTAATTGGCAAGAGTATGACGTTGGCCAACTTAATCAATAACTTCGTAACATCTGAATATTTTCTGTGGCTACTAAATACAATTGAGTTGAACCCAGTCCTTGTTTTTATCATTTGAGTAAAGTGACCTTAAAAAGATAGCAAACTTAAGAGACATGAGGAGATTTCCAGGAAGAAGCTCCCCCAATTTTTCTCGAACCCCGGTTTTTTACATATTTGGAATGCTTACCAATGCATTAGATCACACCTGAAGTGAATAAGCCGAATACACCCTCTTTATGTAATAAGATGATGATTTAGTAGTTTCTGTCGTGCACGACAGAAAGTCAAAGCATGGTTTTCTATGGGAAACGATTACGATAGCAGGCAAGTTCAAAACAAGGTTTGTGGTTTTCTTTTGCACCTGTTGTCTAATAGACCTTCGAAACGTTCTCGGTAGGTGGTCTACAACCAATCCAGTGAAATTTGAGGGAAATTCGTATCCTAAAAAATCTCCTCCTGTCACTTTAAACACATTTGACTTTGAGAGTCCCAACAACTTAGTGATTAATAATCGGACTAACTTTGTGTTTTGTGTACTTACTAAAATAAGGAATGCAATAATGTAATACGATTAAGGGAATCAATGGCATGGACAAATCAGGGGATATTATAGTAATATATCATTATAGCAAAAGGGTACCGGAATACATACATCGGAGAAAAACATGTCCAGTGCTATTTCTTAATTCACAGACTCCGCCATCAGTCAGACAGCAGATCACGCTTTGTGCCTGCAAAGGTCATGATTTCTTTAGTCCAGTAAACTTATATAGGGTTGAATAGATAATTATCATTTATGGCGACGCCATCTTGGATTTCTCAAAATGCCCAAGGATGCCCAGATGGCACCCGGCAGATTCTTATTCTACACACCATAATCTACCATTTTCAGCAAAAAAATATGCATTATTTTACCAACCGTACGGTCATATGAACGTTCTCTCTGACTAAAGCCTGTTCGTATATCGAATATGTCGACAAAAAACGGAAAACAAAAATACCAGAAACATTTATATGAGATTTGTAACCCTGGTATTTCACTCCATCTCAGCATGCAGCATACGTTTTTATATGGCCACGCGTCTTGAATTGGGGCCTGCTCTAGGGTGGAGCTGTTTCATATTTTAGAGAAATCGGATATGTTTGTAATGATTAGAGTACTTAAATGTGATTGAATACTTCCAAGTAAGCACTCATTTTAAAGTTATTTAGTTAGCTTTAAGTTGATACCAAATTTATCTTGATCAGACTTCAGTAATTAAAATTAAAACTAATTGAGTAAACGAGGGTGGAGGGTGGAGCAATTGAAACACGGTACCATGTAAACTCTATAGGAGAATATGAAGCTTCAGCTATTATTGTTTTTCTTTATCTTAACAATCATACAATTATATGAATTAAATATAAAATAAATATTGTTGTGGGACTCTAATTAAAGAAATTGTAATAGAATAATTGATTAATTAGCAAGTTAGGATTGAGTATACAATGGGACACGATAAACCTACAATATGAGCAAACTATGTTTATTCAGCCCATTATGTTTCTTCATACCATTCAATAAGATAACAACTTCAGTTCAATGCCTAATTAACATAGACCTAACATTTTAATGAAGCTCTTTAATTAATTAGACAAGCTGGGATGCAGAGGAAATGGGACACAGTACTTTGCATATTTTATGGGTGAAAATTAGTTCTGTTTTTACTCAGTAAAAGACACTTTTGAATCTGTCTTGTTTTTAATTATATCTTCTACAATTACAGATTTAAATATTCATTAACCATAGTCTACCTGAGCCATTTTTTGTAACAAAACTCCCGAAGGGGGGGGGGGGGTGGTTACCCCACTGTGATTTTCGTTACTGAACATCCGATTCCTGTAAATTTGGAACCACAGGGCAGCTTAGAGTTTCTTCTTTCCATTGGTATAAAAATAAGTACCAACATCCCCATTATGACGTCACTATGACGTCATATGTTGAGGAAAATATGAAAATACTGAATAGAGGGTGGAAAATTGATATTTCGCAATTTTAGCGACTCAAAATCATTATTATAGCACTAAAATGCTCTTATAATATAACACTAGGCATTTCCCATCAAGTAGAGCCAAAAACCGCATTTTTGGCAAAAATTTAAATTGTCCCCAATATGTGTCTTTGGAAATTGACCATTTTGCTAGCATGCGAACTTTATGACGTCATTGTGACGTAATGCTAGGCATGTTGGTACTCATTTTGGTATCAATGGAAAGAGGAGGACCATAGCTATCTATTGGTACCAAATTCAAGTGCCTGTGATGTTCCTGTGTTGTGTTAGGCATGTTGGTACTTCTCTTCCGGAGGGGGGGTGGTTACCACCCCCCCTATCCATCACTTTGGGATCACCCTGTATCTTACCTATACCCCGGTGGATGTTTGTTTTTGGATGAAAAGGAGCGGGAAATGTCAATTGACAATTACATTAAATAATTTGGCACCAATAAAGGGGGGGTTTTAGCAAGCCGGGGAAAAAACCTGAAAAGGGGAGGGGTGGTAACTCCCCCCCTTCGGTAGACATGGGTTAAGATTATCAAAATGAATGTTCTTGATTAAATAATAATTAAATTATTCTTAATTAAATAAGTGAAGAACCAGAGGGGAGGAATTAGGACAAGCTGCTATATCGAAACAATGAGACATGTAAGTTCCTACCGTACTGCAAATTAATTTGAGGCGTATGATTATCAGAAAAATAAATTCAATCGTGAAATAATTTACTTTTCAAGAATGGGTAGATTAAACTTGGTGTTTAATCCATATGACTTGTTGATGCTTTAACATGTGAGCTGCCAATTTGAGCACGCGACACTGTAAATTCATACTTGTCATACAGGAAAACAATTTTCACAAGGGTTATAACCCTATATTAATGTTTAAATTTTATGATTCATGTTTAAATTTTATGAATGGTTATTAGATTTACTTTGCAAATACTTGATTGTGCTTCAGCAGAAGCAACTTGCAAGAATTTTTAAGCAGTCTTGGACTCTATGCAATATATGCATATTTTTTATGTCATTTCGTTACCAGTTGCTCCCAAAATCATAAGAGATACCACGTTTTGTCTACTTTTTCATGAGTAATTTGATCAATAACTGCTTAAGACCTACCCCTACTGCAATTTTGATAGCATATTTGGAAAGATTGAACAATTTCCTTTCAGAAAATGTTTAGTTCTCATATGCTAGCATGTATAGTTAGGAAGTCATAAAGGTTTAAAGGGTGATGGCCCGATTTAAGGATATGGGGTTTTCATCTTGATAGATTGGCCTTCACTCCAAAACCACATCTGTAAAGTTTCGCGCCGATATTTCAATCCGTTTTGATGCGAGAGCTAAAAACGTGATTTTGTAATCCCCATAGAGTACTGTGTAAAATTAATATTGGTCGACCAAAATGGGGCACATTTTCGATCATAACTTCCAAAGATTTCACAGGGTAAATGAGAAAAATAGTAGCTTTCTTATGATACCAAAATGTTGACCACTTCCGATAAAATCTGGGGCTTCTGGGGACGAGGCTATTAGCGATCGGGCCATGGACCTTTAAGCTAAAAATGATGCGTGATACTTGAAATTTGCAGGCGAAACGCAAACCGTGCCAGCCCCACCTCAAGACACATGGCCATATCGATGTTTAATCTTGTGCTTCATTCAATAGATAGTCATGTCTGCGGTTTCATCCGATAAAGTAGATCCACCCATAGTAGATCCGTTCCCATGATATATCTGCCCACAGTAGATCCACCTGCAGTAGATCCGCCCGCAGTAGATCCGCCTAGAGTAGATCCATCTACAGTAGAACCGCCCACACTAGATCCACCTGCAGTAGATCCACCCACAGTAGACCCGCTCATAGTAGATCCACCTACAGTAGATCCATGTGCTTTATGTGGTCACTGATGTAAAACCTGGAACAAGTTGCTTTTCTAAGTACTTCGAATCCCGATTACGTAATATTACGTAATAATTACGTAATATTTTTGTGATTACGTCATAGAAACTTCATAGTACGTTTTTAACGAGCTTATTTGATTCTTTGGTGTCATATTTGTATCTACTAATAACATATTTGTGGGGTCTAAAGCCAACCATTTAGGAGATACAGGGTCTCAAAGTTGCTTTGCTAATTATGCTAATTAACCCACTTCCTGGTGTCTGTTTTTGGCGGATTTGGGATATAATGTTCAGTGGGGTTATTGTAACAATATTAAACCAAAAAACCTTCTGTTGCAATTTGTTCCAGGTTCACATATATATTGGATTAAATTTACTAATCTATTGCGGAACTCATAAGGCATACAATATAATTATTAAGGGTTAACATTTTGACCGCATACACACACACAGACACGCAGACATATGATATGACCAGAGTAATCCCTATGTGCCTTCTGCAATTCTTGCAGACGACACAAAAATATCCTCTTCTGAAAGGATTAAGCTGAGAATTATTTCTTTGGTTCAAAAAGCGTTCTAATTTTACAAATAGTAATTCAGCCTATGTTTCATATTGAAATAAAGCATATAAAATCACCGTTTTCACTTTAAGACATTTTGTAGCCAAATAAAAGGCAAGCGATCTATTGGGTGTCTATCTATATGAAAACATTACATATGACAGAAAATACGGAAGCCTCAAAATCTCTCGTTGCATTGCACCTTTAATTTTTACTCCTGAACAAAATGTCCCCCCTTATTTCTACAATTTCCATTGTAGATATTTCCTTACATAACAAGGAAAATTGAAAATCGTTGCACCAATTCAAAATGGCGGTCCCAAAACGGTTTTTGTGTTTCGTATAAAATTCTCCCGCGGAAAAATGGAAAACCACTTTCCCAAAGGACCTTTTCCATTAAATCGGCTTAGAATAGCAGAACCTTAATACGTTTACATTGCTGAAATAAAAAAAATAGAAGTTGCTCCTCTACAATTTAAGGGGCAAAACAAATTTAGAATAGCCCCACCAAATGCTAAATTGCATAAAGCATCCATGGCCGATTTGAGTTTTTCCACCAAAATATACGTAATTGATAATTAGGCAATTACATAAAATTTCGGGCAAAATAATTAAGCATTAAAACATGGTACGCGAAAAAATAAATGTTGGGTCCACGTGGACACCCCCCCCCCAATACACTTAAGTGTTACAGCAAATGGACAAAAATAACTATATCTTTCGTGCTGGACACTTAAAAGTAATACACGATAGTCGGAGCATAACTAAAATTCATAGAAACGTTACAATAATTCTTTATTGATATCAACAATGTGCATTAATCACTACAACATACGATCATAATTATACTTGTTTCAAATATTATGCATTCTTATCAATTTTATTTTACATTTTAAGTGATTCTCACAGAAAGAACCATGCAATACTAATTTTTAAGTATAGTGATGATTGTAATATGATTTATCAACTCCTGACTTTTCTGTGTTGATAAGTTTGAAATGAAGTACGATATGACTCAGTACTCAATCTCTTCAAGCTGATAGGAATTGCAAATGCTATATGACAGGTTTTAAGGTACTCTCTGACCCTGGATTTGAAATAATTAGCAACACAAATGTATAACAAGGCCTGCACTATGGACACTATTCCTTCTTGGCTCATTAAACAGAACTTGCAATGTTTTTACCTATCATCACCAGGATCTAGACCAGTCGCTAATATCAAATTCATCGCCAAATTGATTTGGGTAATACTGCATGTTGGCGACCATAACCTTGATGAACCATTTTCAATCTGCGTACAAAGCTTTTTATTCTACTGAGACAGCCCTTCTACAGACTAGCAATCACCTTTTTTTATTTTCTTTCTTGAATAATAAAACAATAAGTGTGCATGACTAATTTCTATTTGTCAAATAGGACACTTTTCGTGACAAATTAATATCTTCAATGAAGTATTAGCATCATGTGTTAATCGTTTCCCTGATATATGCGCAGGCAAATGTGGCAATTAGTTGAATATTGTGGTCAATGACCTTGCAGATTGGTGGAACCACTTTGTGAAATTGTTGTTTTATCCCTGCTTCTAAATTAACACTTAGAACTATCGATTGGCAAACAAATCTTAACTGAATGGACATTTTGTATTGCGCATCCAAATGTTGGTTTCTTCTACTGCGTGCCATGAATGGTAGGATTACGTATTTTTCTATTATATCGTACAAGAACCTTGACATAAGCGAAAATTTTTAAATGTAAATCAATTTTACACCATTTATAAAATTACTACAGACACTGTTAATTTAAATCAATCATTAAAATTGCGCTCTTGCTTTATTCCGTTCAAAAAATGATCAAATCTACTCAAACACGGCGAAACACCAATCGATATCAAACTACTTAATGTTACATACTATTACGAAATGATATAAAAACACAGTGTTTCTCAGAGACATATTTTAGGCGAAATGCAAATATCATTCATGAGCATACTAAGCCTTGACACCCGCACTCATTCAAAAATTGAAAGTATAGAAAATATTAGCTGTGAAAAATTATTAATAAAATATGTGAATCAATATACCCAACTAATCTCTCATTTAACAAGCGGTATATATGTTCGGCATTTTGAAAGTAAATTATACATCGCCCATCAACAGACGGCGTTTTAGCTCCTGATATGCAAGGAGATTTTAATATTTTGAAAAGAAACATATTTTATGGTAATGAGAAATATTATTGGTATTTTTGTTGATTAAAAAATATTTCTATTTTCAATTCTAATAAATGTTAAATATTTAGAAAACATATATGTATTATTTTAACCGCTGCCGTGTATCTATCGTGTCATATCACATGGGCGACATCATTATTTTCTCGAATGTTTTAGTTATCACCGATTCACTGTTTCTAATAATGAAACACACTTGTAATTTGGCGTAAGGACCACGATTTGTGTGTGAATTACATTTATTATATAATACTATACATATATAGTGTTGTCGCCCGTGTGATATGACACGATAGATTCATAGCAGAGGATTAAAATAATAGGCCTTAAGTTTATTTTCATTTTCTAATACTTTCATTCAAATAAGAAGTAGTATTACTACATGTAGACTGTACCCAAAGAATAACCCGATTTCAGTTCATCTCAACTGGAGTTTTACTGATTCTTTTTAGGAGTGTTCCAGCTTCCATGAGATTTTTAGTTGGTGTATTTTGGGGGTCTGGTTCAGGAGTTATAGCTAATTATCTGAGACAGTTGAAAAACCTGTTGGGCCAGTTTCGGCTATCCTGATATCAACAAAGTTGCCATTGAATTTCACCTTCAAGACATTCTTTATTGAAAATTAAAATAAAAAGTAGTTATAAAGTGATGTTTCTTGTGGTATAACATAATTTATAACTTGATAATATCGCAATTGCTAATAAATAAATTCAATTCCAAACAGTCTTGTTGTCTCAGCTTTACTCCAGGTTTCAGCAGAAGGTAGTACCATAAAAACACCCTAGTTGAAAGTAAACTGAGACCTTTGAACACAACCATCCTTTCCTTTATTGCTCTTTGTTGAACACTGCTTTCTTCATCATATTCCTCCATGGCATCTTGGAGGCAGTGGGGAATAGGGGAAGGGTAAATTGTCCCTCCACATTAGAGCGTTGTACACACATTTGTCCCTCAACAGAATTGTAGACTGTTTCATTAGTTTCAGCAGTCAAATTCCCAAAATTTCCATGAATTTCATGATTATTGTCCCCCTGAGAGTGAGTCCCTCATTTCACCCACAACATAATAATTTCTGGCGCTTTCACTGAAAAATAATATAATGATTAGTTCAATGCATGATAATACATTCACTCTGATCTGTACAATATTCTTTTGTTTGAAACGGTTTAATCCCACAATGATGCTACACGCTTTATACCTTTACTTTCTTGAACCTTCAGGTGAACTGCCCCAAGTGATATTTTATCCTTTGTGTTCAACTGATAATATCTCCGCTTAGGGTCCATCAAATTGGATGGAATAAAAGCGAGGATATAGCTTAGGATCTTGTCTAATGAATAAAGTCAAAATATCTGGCAAAAATGCACAGTTTATATTTTTTATAATGTTTAGTTTGATTGTATAGTTTTTATTGGGACAGTCTGTATACTGGTTGAACATAAGTAAATAATTTACATAGGTAGAAGTAATGTTCATGTTACACTTACATCATTTTACAATTCACCTGAGATTCTGTTTACATATTAATAGATGGCAGACTAGGAGAAACATATAGTTCATTCAAACATTTGAAGAAGTACATTTTCCTACTATTATATATATTTTTCATACTATAAAACGGTGTGTTTGGTTGTATATATATCACTAACGGATTTTTTTTTAAATAGGGAGGGTCACTCTTGGCAGCGTGAAGTTTATTATTTTTTTATTACTCTTGTCCCTTAAAAGACTGACTCAGAGATGTTGAAATATACTTTTTGTTTGTAATAATTAAAAACAGTCAACAAGAACTAAAGATAGTAACCTAAAATGCACAATTCCAAAGTTTGAGATGAATCGGAATTTTCGTTTTGTTGAAGTAAACATTTATGTATAGTATTATGTGCCATAGGCTACTGTGTATAACAAAAATTCCGGATCCAGAATTGTATAACAAAGTTGTGATTTTCTATATGAATGACTTCGATTTGAGCTTAGCTATTTCAGTGATTAGTATTTGGACAAGCAGCATGTATATGCATAAAAACACGATTTGTTTGAAAATTGAGGGCGCCCTCCTTGGGAAATCTCTGAGTCAGCCTTTAATACCCCTCGTTGTTAATACTGCTACTAACAAATGGAATGCTGCCACATACCATCGATAATAAAATGGTTCAGAAATAGGTAGCAATTACCTGTTCGCCGTTTTTTAAAATGTTTTAAATTGTATCAATGGGTGGTTTGTATTGCAGCTCTTAATTTCTTTGTCTATTTCATATGTTTAAATTGTACCCAATACATTCTCTGATTGTAGCTTCATTGTGAAGCGAAATATGTGAATAATTTATTTTGCTTTGCTAAACCATTTTAAATCTCACAGTACGCCGCCTTTAAATCCATTTTTCCTCACCACTAAGCCTATTTCTGGGGGCCTTTAGGATATACATGGCGTCCCAAAAATCCTGAAACGGGTTAATTTGGCGAAACTGTGTACTGTATGACTATATTAATTATTTTACATTAAAATAGTAAGCTTTCAAATGACACCTTAATGGCATTTTCCAGTCATGCCTCATTGAACACCATACCTTTGAAAACGATATATCAAACTCACTTGTGACGTTAAAGCTGTTTGTATGGTATGGGAGTGCTCATTTTGTTGCTTATCTGGCAAACATGTGGAAAGATTATGGCCAGTTTATTAACCTTTATTAGTGTTAGGTTACTCTCTAAATGTTAAAGAGCGAAAATCACTCTTTTACATTTAGAGAGTATGTAATAAGAATTTACTTCAGGAATTAGACCAATTCAATGGTAAATGCGTTCGGAATTAGGCCAATTCAATGGTAAATGCATTCACACTTACACATTTAATTAAGTAGCAACATGGTGCAAATTACAACTCAGCAAAGAGTGTTCGTTGTGACAAAATTTTATGAAACAAAGAATCTACAAGCTATACTCAAAATGCTTTTAGGGAAGCCTTTCCCGACAGGGATCCGCCATCTAAGCCGACCATCTGGGCAGATATGAAGAAATATTGCGATCATGGTGCAAGCCTTAATCGGAACACGGGTCACACAGGGAGAAGACGCATTGTAAGAACTGACAACGACATTAAAGCAGTTTTACGTCGATTACAGGAACAACCCAGGAAAACCACTGCAAGAAGAAATGGCCTTGGCCTCTCCCGTTCATCCTTCAACCGGATAACAACAATTGCCTTGAACTTCCATCCATACAGAATGTGAATTTCACATCAACTTCAAGTTCAGAAGTGGTGAGTGACTATTAGATGGACTATAACTCCGGGGTAGCCTACACACTGACCTCTGCACATGGATAGCGGGCTGCCTCAAAGTTGAATGGTCGCCGAGTGAAACAACAGGAACTTGCTTTTCGCCTTAGCGAAACAATGCATACACCTGCTGGTGCACTTATTCCACACAGATGTTCTATTGTTATACAAAATTCCTTTAACTTTGATAAGGTGTATGCATTGTTTCCCGCCATATTGCTAAGTCGAAAAGCAACTTCCTGTTGTTTCAATCGGCGACTCAGACCCGGTGCGAAAGTAATCATAGTCCGGCAGGTTTCATAGTCCGGGCTCCATAGACGACAACGGAATAAAGCGTGAAACTAATGTTATGTGAAGAATCAACTGAATCGATTGCCCTATTGTTCACCATTGTTCCCGGACTGTGAGCCCGGAGGACCATATCTCCTGCCACACCGGCGCTATCCATGTGTAGAAGTCAGTGAGCCTGCATGGCAGGATGAACTATGTAAAGTCTATGACCAGAAGGTGGCGTTACGGGGATGTTAAGAGCAGTGCAGGCGATAGTGGCCAAACCTCATCAATGTAGCAACCTACCAAAATATATCAAATTAGATTGCAGCAATATATACTTCAAACTAACCTGGTTTGGACGCTTTGATGTTGGTCGGTCACGGGTGTTCCCTTGGTCAACATTTGACCTCGTCCTCGTCCTTTATTAATTTAATTAAATGTAGTCCTTTTTTTACAGTGGAGTTTAACCTTCAGCGCCAACGATTTTAGAATTAGACAATATTCCTTGGCAGCATATTAAAAAAAATCTGAATTTTTCGTCAAGATTTCACTTTTACGATTTAAACCAATGCCAAAGTCTAAATTTAGGATTTCTTGGGCGCTACCGCCCGGAGCAACGGGCCCGTTTTTGTTTTTATTTTAATTATTATTATTGTTGTTATTGTTATTATTATAATAATACTAGTACCCAAACATGGGTACTTAAAAGTACTTGTGTTTGCTTGGAGAACAATTTTGAATTGGAATTGGACTTTTAAAAAAATCCCTAGGATGCAAGATTCAAAGTCAATTGATGATAGAATCTGTTAATACACATTTGGCTTGCGTAATTTACAAGTTAAATGTCGAATAATTTCAATCAATGTTCCCCAGGCAACATAACGTCCATTTCATTTTTACCAATTATGATCCTACGACTCTCACCCTTCACACCAATGCCTGCTCTTAAGATGTCCCACTTGAGAGGCTCCCTTCTTCATTCAATGGCTTGCAATGATTATTTAGCACCAACCACTGGTTAACACGCACAATGGGGTGGTAAAATACCCACAATTCTCAGAAATACATCGCGTTCACAGAGTTCACCGGTTTTTTCAGCATTTCCATTATGGACTCTGTATACAAAACGATACACGACGCCATGACGACACGAAAGCATCTCGCGTGTTGGAAATTAATGTGAATACGAAAACATATGATAGTTGTTTTGCATGTCATTGGTATGATCTAAATTTCGGCCTTTTCTGTTATTCCTTGATATGCTATCTTCGCCAAAGATTTTTGCGAAAGGGATTCAACTGCTCATTTATCTAAGTAACTCTTCAGAAAAGTGAAATATCGCAAAACTAACCACATTTTTTCTGCCCTGAAATCTAACCAAAAGATCGATCATTTTGAAACGTAAACAGTCCCGTCTCTTACACCAGCATAAAAGTGTTTGTTGTGTTTTGCGTAAGTTTGAGTGTGTTGCGTGGGTGTAATTTCGAAGTTCATGTCGCGAAATTTTACCATCGCGAGAAATCTGCAAAATAACGTTGGCTAGATATAGATCGTATACTGGCATGCAAATCCACTATTTTCATGTTTTTATATATCGAAAAGAGGTCAACAATCACCTCCACAGTGCCTCTCGTGCACGCACGAGTCCTTTACCTCTCAGTATATCAAACGACGATACGAGAGGGTGCATCTACTAGTTGTAACTTGAAATTAAGATTATTCTGGACCGCGTTCTGATAGGTCTATGCCATGAAGCGAAGCCACAAGGACGCGGGAAACCACGTAAACGGTAATAATGGTGTAGTTTGATGAATAACGCTATATCAATGACGTAGAAGTGGTGTAAACATTTGTAGAGTGTTTAGTATTATCATGATTGTGTTAGAAAACAAACTATTTTTCACCCTCCAAAGGGTGAGAATACTTAAATGTCAAAGTCTTTGACCAACGGTCTCCACCGACACCCCCTTCTGTTCTTGACTACCAACTTTGTGTGCAGCTGTTGAAAATACAGACACGCCATGTTTTTTTCTTTTGTTCCATTCCGGACTACTTCATTGCCTGAGTGCTGCATGTGCCCCACCATTTTTCCGGTGGTCGTTGCAAGCAGTCGCCTTAGTATTTTCTGCAAACACCCGAGAAAAGGTGGGTTCCTCAGCCCTCCGCATTGTTGAAATACTCCATAATTTGAAACGGAAGCTAAAAGGCTTGCTACGAGGAATAACCCAGGTTACCACCACCTTGGCTGAAAAAAAAAATAAGCAGATCAATAAATTAATAGTCTAATATTGTTCCTTTTGATCCGTTACAAATAAACATGCCGTTATTCTATTTACGATGTGTGTCTTACGCTAGAGTAGTAAAGACTGTTGACTGCAGTTCGTGTGTGTGTGGTTGTTTTGCGGGGGGGGGGGGGGGGGCTAATACATTTTTTTTTATTTCAATTTATAACAGGGTTTGGCGGGGGTAGTCTGGGGAAAACCTACAAAAAAAAAAAATTTAAATAAAAAAAAAAAAAATCACAAACAAAAAAAAAAAAAAAAAAAAAAAAAAAAAGGAGGGAAAGAAACATAATAAGCGACCACTAAACACCACAAAAAAAAAACAATTTAAGGAACAAATGTAATGGGGTCTAGGGGGTGTGTGTTCGCGTATTATTCATGCATAGATAGTATGGCAACAATTTTATAAAATTATATTATTTTTTACCTATGGGGAGGAAACTAATTCAGCCACCTAGCTTTTACAGCGAAAATAACCCCGCTTTGATTCGGCGGTCCGAACCGAAAAATCCGAACTATGGCCAATTGAATTATTATCAAACATCTGGGGTTCGTCCGCGAAAACTTGTATCGTAAGTATATACGTACCTTTTGCTAAGCGCTTGTTACGATTTCTCCAAGTTGTGGACTACGTGCGGTTCGCGAAACATGGTGGACGTTAGACAGTCGTAGGATTACCTTTTCGCATAAGTTAGGATCATTATTACGTTTGTCTTTTATTTGGGTGCACTCGTGGGTGCAATAGGGTACGGTCGGTTTGTTTGTTGATGCCGTTCTAGTAATATAGATAATGGCATTTTAGGAAGCATACGTGTGGATTGGGGTTAGTGCAGACTTAAATAGAAACGGGTTCAGTACTCGGACATACCCCCCCCTCGGCATATTAGAATTTCCTCCTGGTTGGATGCGAACCGCGTTAAAATGGCTTGTTGAGAGCTGTGTACTTTCGATAGGTATTAGATAGGCCTACACCAGCACAAGAAAATGGCTTCAGAAGCAAAGAGGCCGGCTATTTGTTTCCTCATTAGGAGTCATTCTTATAGGTTGGAAAGACAAACAAATATTTTATTTAAAAAAAATGAAAATTAATATAGGCCTATATCCAACAAACAAAATCAAAAAGACATGAATGAATATTACAGGCAAGGTAAATGCCTGCAGCCAGCAGGAAAAGGTCTGTTAAGCAAGTGAAGAAGGCATACAATTACTAGCGAAGACTTGCACTGATTTTGTAAAGAATTCGAAAACCCGGAACGAGTCAATAGATGACGAATAAATTGTGCACTTTTTAAGGTTGACTCAAATATTTTGAAATGTTTTTTTTTTTTGTGTGTATTAATTATCATCTAAAATACTCAATTCCACCACAAAGATTGAGATGAAACGTGGTGATGTAGTAAATATTTATATGTGCAGTATAACAGTACCATAGGATAGGCCTACTGTATAACAAAAATTCCGGATATGGAATTTTATTACATAATTGAGATTTTCTATAATGGACATCGATTTGAGCTTAGCAATTTCACACAGTGATTAGTATGCATGGACAAGCATTTTGTACATGGAAAAATTACGATTTGTTATAAAATTTAGGACGCCATTCTCGGGAAATCTCTGAGTCAGCCTTTAAGTGAACTAGATTAGGGTGATTCATATCTGTTCTTTCTTTCTTTCTTTCTTTCTTTCTTTCTTTCTTTCTTTCTTTCTTGCTTTCTTTCTTTCTTTCTTTCTTTCTTTCTTTCTTTCTTCCTTCCTTCTTATCTTTCTTGCATTATTTTTTATGTGCGTGACATGGATAGATGGGCCAATCTGTGTGGATAGGAATGACATGCTTACAGAAAACAATGATTTTTGATTATTAACTTTAACATGTTTAATCTGTTTTTGTTAACTTAATGTATACATGCACCGATTTCGCTTCAATTGCGCAATTACATTGATTATTCAGCCAATCTGACTGTATATGAATAATTGACTTATCATTGAAAGAAGAGATCTGCGAGTTGCTATTATATATATCTTATTATGCGTTCAGGACTGCCTCTCCCTTCATTTTCTGGAACTATAAATGCTCTTACCATGATAGATTGCTAACAAGATGGATGGAATGGGAACAGCGGACCGATTTGTTCACTTCCCACACTCTACGAGTGTGCTACGTGTACTAATGACCACACGTAGTTTTAATCGTAAATCTGGCTTACTCGTAGGACACACGTAGCCTACGTCCAAGTTTCACGAACGTGTAAAAAATCTTAGTAGTAACGTACGTCGCAACTAGGGCTACGATAGTCTTACGACTGCTTTCGCCGAACGAACCCGTGTCCTAGCTGAAAGGAAAAAGGGGTATTTGAACAACCCAGATTTTAAAGATTTTGTTTTACCAACTTTTTGTCACATCATTCAGTTTTGCAGATCACATATATTGGGTGTTCCATGCATCGAAATGTTCAATAGTAAGTTTTAAAGGTCAATAAGTCATAATTATGGAGTGATGGCTACACCTGGTATGAATTCAGTGCGTCAAGACGTGGCGACAATCGCGACATACTGTACACAAGGTGTGTTTATGATGCCAATGAACAGAGCGTCCCACTCATCAATCACAGCCTGAGCTAACTTCTGTAGAGATTGAGAAGATTGTCCCTCTATGGATGGCTAGGTCTAAGGCGTTCAATAAGGTTCATATCAGGAGAACAAGCAGGCCATGGCATCTACTCCAACTCTGGCATTGTCTTGCAGCCGAAAATTATTCGGGTGCAAGACGACGAAGAAGGTTCGTTGGCATTTTCAATCGTGGTCATCCTGGAGATTCGTGGCCCCGCAAATGAATCACCTCTCGATGATGTACTGAGAATTTACAGACCGCACTCTGCGATATCCAGAGAAAATCAACTTTGGCGTGTTTTTGTACACTTTCCGTCAGAGTGCAAGCACTCTACGGCGTAGTGACAATGAGTTGGACGATGCATAGCCTAGGGGAACTCTGTGTCAGTTTTTATTCTAAAGGTAAAACCCAACTCTGAAAACGTGGGCTCGTTGCACACAGGCTTGGAGCAGGGCCACAATGACCAAAAACAGACGCCTGGCCTTGTAGAGCTCCCACCAAAGGCATTGTTAAGTAATCAAATATGCATGGATCATTTCACCCGGGTAGTGGGGACTCATTATGTATCATATATCCTACTCTGAGTACTGAGGCGTTCAATAGAAATACGTTTAAGATGGGTCTGAAACTAAATCATTCCCACTTTATGTAGAAAATAGGTAAAAAACAAAACAATTTATGTACACAAGTTATGTTAAACCCTTGTTTATCCTGATTGTGAAACTCTCAGGGGGAGGCCGTCGCCGCCACCTTGCCCCCCTGCGCCCACCCTGAGCATCTTTATAGAAAAACTCAAAATTTAGGTCATGTATCTTTAAAAAATCAAAAAAAAAAACAGTAAATTTATTGATAAAAAATATACTTTTGGGATTAAAAGTCAACAATGTGTGCTTTCAACCGTTCATACAACGTTTTTGTTGTGCTTTTCGATATAATTGATTTTATCATTCCCAGGTGTGAGCCGTTAACCAGCGGCTTGGCCGACCACAAGTTCCGTTCAAGATAAAGTGGGCCACAATTAATGTTACCCCCAATGCTATCATTACGTTTTTAAACTTTTAAAGAACGTTCCCAGACCGAGAGAAAACGAAGTCGGCATGTGAATTAAATGTTCCTCCTGGAGCGCGAAGTACATATAGTCCCAATAATTCAATTTTTCATTCTTAAAAAACAAACATGTTTCAGAAAACCAATTTCTACCGATTTCTTTTTATCCACCCCCCCGGTTGGGTTCGAAGTTTTTTGAAGGTCCGAGTTGTGAAGTACAAAAACAACCACCAAGCATTTTTCGCGATTGACCGAATAAAAAAAATACATAGTAAATGTGATAACAAATTGCAGACTGGAGCATATAAAGTACAAAATAATTTACACAATTAAAAATGCAAATGCACATTATCAGTAAATAATGTAAAACATTATAAAACAAATACGTTTTCAGTGTTGTATTGAGATTTCAAGAGTATCAGCTTCCGGATGATTTTGGGAAATGGAATTGAAGAGTCGTGGAGCAGAGAAGCATAAAAGGCACAAATCACAGTGAGTGATTTGGTCCTGGGAATGTGGAGAAGTGTTTTGGCAATGATGAGCGAGAGTGGCATAAAAGAGATTTAAAAGTCATACTTTTAAATCATTGAAGATATGAAAGGTGACCGAATAACTGTAGTAATTATCATCCGGCCGGAGCCACGGTCCGGGCTCCATAGACCACAACAGAATAAAGCGTGAAATAAGGTTGCGTGAAGAGCCACTGAATCGCGAGTCCTATATTCTTTACGGTTGTAGGCGGACTATGATTGCGCCGGGCTATAAGTACTAATACATTTTATTTTTTATGCATATGACTGTATTTTATTATGAATAGCGAACCCATTTTCTATTATGAAAATAGCGAAACTTATTTTCTATTATGAATCGCGAACCTTATTTCTATTATGAATAGCGAACCTTAGTTCTGATGAAAGCGAACCTTATGTCTATATGAATAGCGAACCTTCATTTATTTTATGAATAGCGACTTATCTCTTATTATGATAGCGAAACTATTTCGTATTAGGAATAGCGAACCTTTATTTATGAATAGCGACCTTATTTTTAGTATTGAATCGCGAATTTATTTCTTATTATGAATAGCGACCCTTATTATTTAGGATAGCGAACCTTTATTTTTCATATGAATAGGAACTGGTAAATGTTCCAAAAAAGTAAAAAAACTTTTTATATTTTATGATAGCGAACCTTATTCTTGTTATGATAGCGAACCTTTATTTTATGATTAGCGAACATTATTTTATTAGGGAATAACGAACCTATTCTATTCTGAATAGCGAACCTTTATTTTTATTAAATATAGTGAACCTTTATTTGTTCTTATTTATGGATAGGAGAACCTTATTTCTTTAGATAGCCACCTTTTTTATTTATGAATAGCGGACCTTATTTCTTATTATGATAGCGAACCTCTTTTTAGTTATGAAGAGCGAACTTTAGTTTGTGGTAATTATGAATGAACGAACCTATTTTCTATTATTGAATAGGGACCTATTTTTTAATTATGAATAGCGAACCTTCTCTCATTATGGAATAGCCGACCCTGTGTTTATGTTATGAATACGAACCTTTTTTTCTTTATGAAAGCGATCTTTTTTCAAATTATGAATAACGAAACATTGTGCATTTATGATAGCGAACCTTATGAATAGCGAACCTTATTTGGGGGGGAATAGGCGGGCGGACCCCCATTTTTTTCCTTAGATCGGTTTGTTCTCGTGAATTTATGATCTAACGTGTGTTGTAATTGGACGGTATGACCAGTTGTATTGGATGGAATTGGATGAGCAAGAATTGAATTATCTTGTTGGCTGACACGACATGGAGGTGGTTTATGTTGCACATTTGTTTGATGATTTAGTATGCTGTGTGGAAGCTCGAAATAAAACCAACTGCCGGCCTCATAATGAGAGGCTGATGTGTGGGTTGTGGGCTATGTCAAGTATGATGCTGTGGCTATGCATACCCAATATTTAAGAACGGTTACTTTGGAAGGCCTTCAATTTTAAATGCCAATGTGATGAAAGTATGCTGAAATTAGATGGCAAAGCATCAGCCTGTTTTTTCTTAAGACGAAAAGAATGTATTACAAAAAGGATGTCACAAGTGTTGTCCCCAGTGCATATTTCAGATTTTTTTTACCCTCTCTTTCGGCCCCCCACGAATATATCCTACCCTAACCTCAATAACATTAATTTAAAATATGATTGATTAACCCTAGATAATCTAACAAAAAAATAGAAACCCTAATGTCGTACAGTCAGAATCATAAGAGAGGGTCCCAAATCTGCAGTTTTACATTGTGCTAACTTCCTGGGAGTCATTGAGTCAGTGTGCAAGCAATAGTAACAGAATGAAATAGCGGGGTATTCAAAAGCGCTGGGTACCAACGCGGCATAATAAAGCGGTGTGAGGTGAAATTATAAACTAAAACCCCTGTACGGAAGCGGTGGTGACGTCACTGACCGGGAGTAGGAATTGGCGTACGTAAATTTGCTGTCAAGTACAGGCGCAAAGATGGCGCGGGTGGCTCATACGAGTTCCCTCTCAAACTTCCTTGAACGGACTGAACTCAGTAGTACTTCTTTATTTATGTTGTAAAGTGAGATTACGTCAACCAACTGTTCGCCGGAGCACAATATGTTTCTCATTTCATAGGGCAGCTATTCATCATTTATCTTTTCCAAGGTTGATAAAAACTGGTACACTGTGAAACTCTAAAGTTTACCCCCTATCAGAAATAAAATAAAAATGTAAAGAATCGACCGAGACTCGAACCCACAACGTAAGACTCTGAGGTCTACGCCAGTACGCCAACGCAATCAGAGCTGGAAGTAGATCCTCGTTTTGTAACACTCAACATGCTTAAATCGACACACACACACATTTACTGAGTAAACCGCACACACGTAAGTGACGTAACATAGGTTGGCACAATAATAAAAATAAAGAAAGAGGAAAACAGTTGCGCTCCAGGAGCACATTAGTTAACCATATTACATCTTTGACATTTATGGTTTCTCTGTCGCGCGATTCTTATATACGATATGCATTTTCACAAATATGCGCGAACATGAGTAGAAAATGTTGTGTATTGGTCCGGGTATCTGATGCATGATGGGAAGGTCATAGCGGAAAAGTTTTTGTCACCAGTTTGCTGTAGGCCTAATCTCTCCCGAAAATTTGGCCAATCTTAAATTCAATAACTCAATCTGTGAGGCAGACAAAGTTATAGATGATAGCTAACATAATTTGGGCAGTAATTCCGTTGGACATCTTGCAACAAAATACCCATATTATTTGTCACAATCATTAGTTAGTACATAAACAATGTATCATTGTAAATGGTAAGGCCTATACCTTTCAAGCGGCATGGTATCGCATGGTTAAGGGTCACCGGGAATGTTTGTGCAACATTTGTAATGTGTTCAAACATTGCAATGTCCAAAGTGGAAAAAGGCATTTTCAAAGGATTTTGCACCTCAACTAAATCTAATCTACAGAATGGCAATAGTAACTGTGAATTTCAATTTACTTTTTTCGCACGAATGTCAAAATTATTTCTTAGGAACATATTTAAAACATGTCTTGGCAATAGACATGTCTTCAACATTGGAAATCCAAGAAAATAGACACTGAACAACATTTAATACACGAAGACATGTCTCCCTCAAGCCACGTCTCAAAACTGGCTTCAAAGACACGTCTTACGAAACTGACGTGTCTTGCATGAAAACATCGACTTGTCTTTGCACCATATTTAAGACTTGTCTTGGCATAGACATGTCCTCAACATTGAAATCAAGAAAACAGAACCAATAAAACATTTTAAGACACGCAGACATGTCGATCACGTCCTCAAAACTGGCTTCAAAGACACGTCTTACGAAACTGACGTGTCTTGCATGAAAAAGTAAGACACGGAGACATATGCTCCATCAAGTCATGTCTCAAAAACTGGCTACAAAAGACACGTCCTACAAAATTGAAGTGTTCTTGCATGAAAAAGTAGACACGGAGACATATGCTCCATCAAGTCATGTCTCAAAACTGACTACAAAAGACACGTCCTACAAAATTGAAGTGTCTTGCATGACAAATTAAGACACGGAGACATGTCCTCTATCGAGTCATGACCCAAACTGGCTTCAAGACACGTCTTACGAAACTGACGTTCCTTGCATGAAAAGTAAACGTGACTTTGTGTCAACTCGAACCACCGTGTAAGATGTCTTCGCGTGATGTGTCCATGTCTAACTAGAACCCGCGGTACAGACTGTCTGCGCTTGATTGTCCATGTCTAACAGACACGCGTGTAAAGACTGTCTTCACATGATGTGGTCCATTTCTAACTATCCCCCTGTAAAGACTGTCGTCGCTTTGATGTGTCCTTCAACTAGACCCGCGTGTCAAGACTTCTTCGCATATGTGTCCATGTCTAACTAGACAGCGTGTAAAGACTGTCTCACTATGTGTCCATGTCTAAGCTAGACACTCGTTGTAAAGACGTTTTTCGCTTGATGTGTCCATGTCTAACTATACACGCGGGTAAGACTGTCTTCACTTGATGTGTCCATGTCTAACTAGACACTCGCGTGTAAAGACTTTCTTCGCTTGATGTGTCCCAAGTCTAACTCGCACGCTTGTAAAGACTGTCGTCACTTGATTTTGTCCATGTCTACTAGACACGCGTGTAAAGACTTTCTTCGCTTGATGTGTCCATGTCTCACTAGACACGCGGTAAGACTTTCTTCAGCTTATGTGTCCATGTCAACTAGACACGCGTGTACAGACTGTCTTCACATGATGTGTCCATGTCTACTAACACCGTGTAAAAGACTGTCTTCAATTCACTTGATGTGTCCATGTCTAACTAGACCGCGCGTGTAGAAGACTTTATCTTCACCACGTGATGTTCCAATGTCTAACAGACACCGCGTGTAAAGCTCGTCGTCAACTTGATGTGTCCATGTCCTAACCTATACACGCCGTGTAAAGACAAGACTGTCTTCAGTCGTCACTTGATGTGTCCATTCGTAACGAGACCGCTGTAAAAGACTTGTCTTCACATGATGTTCCATGTCCAACTAACACGCGTGTAAAGGACCTTGTCTTCCCCCACTTGATTTTGTCCATGTCTCACTAGCCCGACGCGGGTAGAGACTTTCGTTTTGTTTCTTTTCTTTTCTTTCTTTCTTCGCTTGATGTGTCCAGTCTAACTATAACGCCGTGTAAAAACCGTCTTCACATGAAGTGTCATGGCAATCTAGGACACAACTTGTAAACTGTCTTCAACTGATGTGTCCATGCTAGTCTACTAGACCGCGTGTAAAGCTAAGACGTCTTCCCTTGCAATTTGTCCATGTCCACCTAGACACACGTGTAAAGACCTGTCTTCACTTGGATTTGTCCTCTAGTCTACTAGGACCGCGTTAAAGACGTCTTCACACTTGAGTGTGTCCATTGGCAAGGCCACCATTTTTGCAGTGCAAGCATATCCCATATTCCTTTTCAGAAATCACCATGGATAAGATGGGAACTACGAGCTATGGCGTTAACTTTTGAAATGGATTTCTATTCATCATAGTCATGGTTTCCGCAGCTGCGGTAGAGTTGCGACAGATGTTAGTCGTTGGCGACAAGGACAATTAATTTAACCCTTGTTATAAGGGCATTTTGTGATTTTTCGAGCGCCTTTCTTTTTGTTCGTAGCTCAATATATTATCTGAATAAGCTTTAATTTATAAAATTTCAGTTGATTCTGATGATGCGCTTCATCTAATGAGCAGATGTTGGTATCTCATTGGCCCCATATGGCCACTGTGCCGTGTGTTGCAATTTCTTTCTATTGCGGACAGATATAATACAATTCCTCTTTCTGCACGTAAGATTAGGTAACCAATCAACTTGTTTTAGCTAAGTTGGGGTAGAGTCGTATCCGCTAAGTGTCACGAATTGCCTCTTTAAGAGTCCAGGAAGCTTGTAAAAATATTTATCTGGTTACTTAATTCCAAGGTGTGTTTCCATGGTACAATATTATACAGGGAAAAGTTAAAGAACAAAATAAATCAATATAATAACATAATTTTAGTTAAACTGCCTTCCCGCGTGCAATTTTTTTGACAATCACCGTGAGAACTACAACAGCATGGCCATCGCCACAACTTCAGATACACTTCTTTATCGAGATCAAAAGGCACCAGTATACCCTGATACATAAATGTTTCTCCTGTTAAGGGGGCTACGCGAGCATGTTGCGTCCGTGTGATATTTAAGACATCCAGCAGCTGTCTGCAGTATTGAGGCAAAGATTTCATTCCCCCGATTATAAACAGCGGGTATGTTTTTCTATGCAACATTATCGGACTTTGAGATTCAAGAATGTTTGGAAGTTTGCCACTCGAGTTTATCTCATGCAGACTTGGACTCGTCCAATGTAAGACTATGTTATAATCTGATCTTATTTCAAGTCCGATTTGTACCCAATTATGGTGATGAAAAGGGCGTCCTTGTTTGATCGAACTTGTACAGGTCGTAATTCGTATTTAAACCTAATTTGAGTAATGAACTCTAGTTATGTGTATATCATAAGAGTTGGCGTATCTCCGGATTGTTGTTGGCCGCCGCCAGTTGCTGGCAGGACCACTTTGCCATCCGTTGTACAGTGTATGTGTGGTATGTATGGTGTAACGTGTATACCACACATATGGGCGTGTATGTATGTGTCACTAAATGTTATGTTTTTATGGGGCGGCCCACAGCTTTATTCTTTGAATCTAGTGAGCGCGAAAGCCGAGAACCGCGAAATCTATTCAATAATAAGTTCGGTAACCTTCCTATTTTTTTTTACCGCGCAGCATTTCCTAACTATGTTTGGTTTGAATGGCCGTCTGACCCGCATACCTAAAATGTTGCACGGATAAGCTCTGGAAGCTCTTCGGGTACAGGCCCAACCACCCTCTAGCAGTGGCAGCGCCAGAGGGGAGCACGGGACCCCCCCCCCATGTTTTGTCTTTCCGCCAATTCCCCCCCCCCCCCCAAAGTAAAATGAGCGTAGCTTTGCAAAATCAGCGATTTGGGACCAAAAATCACAATTTGTCCAAAATCAGCGATTTGGGGCCAAAATTAGTTAAACCTCCAACATCTTAGATATGTGACCCCAAAAAGTAACTTTTGTCTCCCAAAAATTTCACTCCCCCCCCCCCGTTCCCCTGCCAAATATATCTCCTACACCTATATCTACCTGTTTGTGTGTGACGATTGAGTTCATTTTTTCTGGATCCGTCTAGCCGTGTCTTTAGTGTATATTTGATCTACTCTTTGCGCATAGTAAACATTTGCGCATAAACGCACCATCAAATCAACTGAAATTTCGCAAATAATCTTTTTTAAACTAGAAGTCTATGAACCATACACCAAAATAAAGGGGCTAGGATCATGAAAGGCACTTTTAATTTCATTATTATTTGTTTAATTTCTAAAATGTTAAAAGGGATAATCGTCTGCATAATCTACTTTGAGCATCCGGTTTTGCTTAATGACCCATAATGTCATGCAGCCTTAAGTTGCTTCACCCGATTACACCATATAATTTCTCGTTTATAGGTCATCGTCAACATTCCTTAATTCCGAAGTTTGAATCCGACATCTGGAATTAAATTAATTAACCGTAATTGCATCTATCTCGCAGAATTGTTGTACAATATTACCGTAAACAACCCATATCATTGTAGCATCGTATTGGAAGAATTCAAACAATATTTGCGATGGATGAAAGACCAAAATCCCAGGTTGATTGGTGGATGGTGAGGCCGAGGTTGAGGACCGGGTAGTGCCCCTTTAAAAGCGTATGATGCCGTGATTTTCAACTTCACCATCTATAATACAGCTCACGTAATCTCCAAGCTATCCCAACTATTTCGAGTATTTTAAGACGTTTTTGTAAAAACCTCATCGTTAGCGAAAATTCTGTCAGGGCAATTCACAGTGAGATTGACTGCATCCTAAATAGACCTCAAAAATGTAACCACTTGGCGCGCTTTTCATCACTTCACTAGCTAAATTTCGTGTCCTATTCAGATTCATAAATACTAAAATTAAAATTTTGTTTAATCAGCTTTCAGAAAAATTACAACTTTTACCCTCTGTAACACGCGATGTACTATGTAGTCCTGGGCGATGCGATAACAAACCATTTTGGCTAGCATGTCCGCCTGGTTGGTTAGCAGACGATCGTTGATCCTGCTGATCCGATCTGTAGATACCTGATCGGCGTGCTAGCAAAGCGCGCCAATGACTTTTTGGTCATTTCTTGTCGGAGACGGGATGCGGCGACTATGCGGCCTATTAGAGCGGGAATCCCGTGTTCATACCCGACGATGAGGAAGAAATTGGCCGGAATCACCACATCATGCCGTGAAATCTCAATGAACTCAAGGCGATGCTCCATCAGCTCCTTCCCAATCAGAGAAAAGGATATGTGGGTTCATGTGCACATCATGTTTAAACTGCAACGCAGTTTCAAAAACTCAGAATTGAAATTTTTCCACTATTTTGCTGGACATACTTTAACTGAAATGTAGAATCCACTATAATTATTACCAAATATGCCCCTATAATAGACCTGTATTTAGTCTGCAGTCGCACTGAACTATGTCAGTATTAACCGACTCGTTTGGACATGGCCTCGGACAATGTCATAATGTCCCAGGACTTACATTTAATTCAAATAACATTAATTAGTCTGAGATGTGATTTTGTAATCCATGAATCGGGCAGAAATTTAACTTTTCAGCGAACGTGCCATATCCGGGGTTGCGCGTGCAAAGCTAAAGGGGTCATCTCGGTAAAATCACAAAAGTTGTCATTTTAGCACCAGAATGTTGATAATGGACACGGTTTTGAACTACAATTTTCTATAAATCACGGGCCTTGTCAGAGCAGCAAATAGAGGGGTCCCGGTCGTTTAATGACCGCGATAGAAAAATGAGGGTCAATGTGGGTAACAGGGGCCAAAAACAGAGGATCTATTGCGTACTGTAATAAAATTATCATAGTACGAGTATCCCCAAATTTGCCATACGTGTTTATATAAATATTTTTTAAACAGAAAATCTTAATATGTAGTTGACATATACAACATTATGCGGCTTCATTAAACAGAGACATGGATGCGATTTCGGATTTGTTGGAGCGCTTCATTTAAAATCCACGTACTATTTTGCAAACAGAATGACACTGGAACTGTGACATATTGTGAAACGCCGTGAGCATAATGAGATTAATGATTTGGTCAAAGAATAGGAGGAGGAGAAGACGACGACAAAGATGACGAAGAAGACGACGATGACGACGAAGAAGACGACGAAAGACGACAAAAAAGACGAAGAAGACGGCGAAGACGAAGATTATGATCATAATGATCATGATTCTGATGATGATCACGCAGATGATGATGATGATGATGATGATGATGACGACGACGATGACGAGGAGGAGGAGGATCATCATCATTATCAATATTTTCATCATTATTATCATCAGTATCATCATCATCGTCGTCATCATTATAATCGTCGTCGTCGTCATCTCTGTCGTTGTTATCATCATCAAAGTCGAATATATCAAAAATACAAAGGTTTTATTTTTTCATAGCTTGGCAATGTACTACCGTGACTATAGAATGGGCTATCACCACCTACTGACCAGTATGTGAAATCCTTCCGGCGGATGAAAAAGCCTCATTTATTCGTGGCGCACTCTAGTAATACACACAATCCCATCTCTTACGCATGAGTTCGTGAAACAGTTACAAATGCATTTGTACATCCATACCCGATTGACCATCAATCGTGGATTTCTTTGTGATAATATTTGACAACGCATTTTCTTTTCTACAACGGGACGCACGGAAGGGAAGTTTGTAGCTAATCTCTCGCTGATATGCGCTCAGTTATAATATTATCGCATCACCGACAAATAAAATAGCACTTCAGGGCGGCATAAACCAGACCTACAAAAATACTTTTTGTTGGAAACATCAATTTTTATCCGCTGATTCTATATTTATTAGAAGCCCATTATTATATGACTCACTAGTAATTGCAAAGGAAACTAGGATAATGTTTTGACTAACTTAATGACGAAATATTTAACCAAATTTGCCAAGGGCCGAACGCATCTCGCGATGGCCAACGGAATAACAATTATTCAATTAACAGGACCAGATTTTCCGTAGTAGATTTCTGCATCTGATCACAATGAAATAAAAGATATGCAAAAGGAATCTGTCATCGGTGCAGGGTCGTCGCCCAATTTGCCTCTGGGAATTGAGAAGGAAAAAAATGGTTAATTTTTATAGTGTTCTACCAGGGCAGTGTAGCACACTGCACCGTGTAATAAGAAGTGTAATTGTTACTGTTAGTGAAATTCTTATCTATTACTTATTAGCTGTAAAAATTACATTTATTTAAACATGAAGTATTTTTCACATATACCTTAAAGGGACGCTTATAGATCTTCAGCCTCGCCTAGTTTTCACTATTCCACCCCATTGGACGATTTGGGTAAAAAAACATACTTTTCATAACTTATTGTCAACCATCATTAATGCATTTTTTTCTATATTTTTTTAGTTTAGTGAAATCAGTTTTCAATTATAATTTCGCTCTGTATGCGAACAAACTCTCGTCCTACACGTTTTGTGACTTCATTCGGTACCACAGTACTCTGTGTAGCTTTAGGATCCAACCCCTATAGAAAGATTCTTTAATCTCTTCTTCTTTGTATAGAAAGCATTTAACATGTTTGATTTATTGCCAGATTCTAGCAAATTTCAATACTAATATTCTAATTCACAGAAAGCAATGGGTCTATTTTGTCAGCATACGACTGTATGTCTACATGAAACCCCAGTGCAGTCGAGACCATTGAAACATGAAGCGCATTCTTCATTAAATCATTGCTGTCAGATTCTATTAACCACTGTGTGATTTCTTATTTGTCTTCCGCAAAATACACATAACTTTTGCTGATGATCCATCTAACCTATATATTGAAATTATAAGTGATCTAAGTGTATCACCAAAGTTGATACTTCGCATACGCCCGAAAACGCAGCTAGCAATTCCGTTTGAAATTATCCACACCTAAAAATCGTATTCACACAAATACGAAAATGCCCAAGAAGTGTTTCAAAATTACAGCGTGACAAGCCCCTGTGAAATCGCTGATGATCAGAAAGAAAGAATTGTTTTAATCGGGGAAAAGCGAACAGTATATTTAGCACTCTCAAGCTCAAATTTCGCCGCTTTTTGCTGCTTTCGCTTTCATGCCTGCGAGCTTGTAATATTGTATGACAAAATGATGTTTTTTGGGTAATTAATTTAGTGACGTTTACAATTTGAGACATGTAGTAACCGTATTTGACGTGTTAGCCATAATATTATCCACAAAATAATCGAGCGGGAGGATAAGGTATTATTTCACAACAGTACACACAATCTCTGCTTCATTGTTCCATATCAAGTCATCGAGGCCATTTTATTTTTAAGGGGTGCTCTTTAATAAATGTACAGTACGTGCCAACCACTTCGAGTCTCATGAAATGGCGTGAAGGAAATTTAATGTTTGGCTGGGATAAGGAACATTGTTATTTAATGTTTTATAAAAAAAATAAAAAAAATAAACGTTTTTTTCTTGTGCTGAGACTTGAAATAACGCAAGTGATATATTTTTATACATGTCGCGCAATAACAAGGGATATGTTGAAATGGGTCGAACGAGCGAGTGACTCGGATAGAGCCAATGAAAAAGTTTATTGGGATTTTAAAGAATTTGTATAGTTTTTTACTTAAAACCTCTACTTCAAAAAAAACACTCGCTGAATATGTTGCACAGCCTTTCTTTTAGTCAAAAGCCAAATTTAGTCACGACAAGACCGCTTAATAATTTATACTTTTTTACTGTTCGGTGTGGTTACAGATTCTTATCACATTTTTACAAGAAAGTAGTTCTTCATTTTGATTAACCGTGTATGACTGGTGTGACCGTACTCCCGGTCCATACTCCCCCTCCCCCTGTGACACCCGTATATCCACGAGTCTAGGCGCCCCCGTCCTATGATTTTCTTCTGCGGGTAGAAATGCGATCAGAAGACAATTTAGAGGCAATTCTCGGTGATCATAACGTAAATAAGCCGTGTCATTGGTTGTTGTTTTACCGCTCATATCTATTAGCCAATCACGCACGGCGGTAAAATTTCGACAGATATGAACGGTGCAGAGGCGCGGGAACAACTTGCTCGCGGCCAAAATCTGCCAGTTCACTAGTCTTTTACAAATGATGCAGTCGCTTTTAGTTAAGGGTTTTGTTTTTAGTTTCCATTACTTAGCAAGTGATACAGGTATTATCTGATAATCGGACCGTGTTTTTGTTTTAGAGATTTATGTCTGCCCATCACCTAGAATGACAAATTAATAATCAACATTTGATTCGTAAAAATCTATGAATTTCAGCACCCATGATGAAATAATATAAGCTACATATAGGGGTATCTCTAAAGATGCATCGACTTTAACGAGTTCGTTCTCTAATTATTTTATAGAGTAACCACAAAATAAGATAACTTCGTATTGCTAAAACTCATGAACCTGAATGATACCTTTCGTTAGTATTATTAATTAATTCTTCCACAAGAAATAAATTATTTCACTCACAATAAAGTTAGCGCTCAAGGTTTTGTAACATACACTGTAAAAAATCTGTAAATTTTACAGTAAAATCCTGGCAGCAATTTTGCCAACAAATTACCGTAAAATTTACAGTATACTGTAAAAATTAATTTAATCAAAACGCTTAAAAACATATATATTTGGTGAGTTATTACAGAGATTGTGAATGTGTGGAAAATAAAAAAGCACTGACGAACATAGTAGTAGGCCTGTTTGTAAATTTACAGTTTGTTGTAAATGTATTACATCAAACTGTAAAATATACAGTAAATTGAATGAAAACCTGTAAAAGCTATATTTTTACGGGGTTTTGTTGGCAGAATTGCTGCCAGTATTTTTCCTGTAAATTTGCAGTATTTTTCCCTGTATATTTTAGTACTTAATGGTATAATTGAAAAATTCATAGTAGTGTATAATGATGTTGTTACTCATTAAAGGTGCGTGTTCCGATCGTGTTTGGGACCCCCCCCCCCTGATTTACCCGGAAGTAGTATCGATTTTGATATCAGATGAAAGGACATATTTTTCTCTTGTCGTCCTGAAATATGAGCCCTCAAATCCGTTTCATTCCCTAGATATGAACGCAAAACCGCCGTTTTAGTGGTTAACCACCAATATTAGCACAGTATTGAATAGGGCTTTGCAATATGCATTATTGCTTCTACCATCAAAACCGCAAGATTGTTTTCCACGGTACTTGATGGGGTGTGTGCGCAAGTGCCAGGATCTCATATCAAGTAGAGAACACAATGCACATAAATCGGAACAAGCACCTTTAAATTTCGAATAAAGCTTTCACTTTTAGATTTTGTCATTATAGGCCTGGAAAATTGGACATAAAATTTACAGTATTTTCCTGTATTTCCAAATTACAGACAGCCAAATACTGTAAGTTTTTACAGTATTTTACAGTATTTTCCTGTAAATTGCACTGTATTTTTTTACAGTGTATACTTGCCCTTTTTACCAAATAAGCAGAATGTACATGAGTTTACTCCTGAATTACAAATTTCTGCTTTTGACTTACATATCTCTACATCAACACTGTAAAAACAGTGATTAGAAATTAAACACCTTTCTAAACACTAATTGCGCCATATTTTTTTATTTTTGAAATAAGCTCTTTGTCTAATCATGTTTCATCTTTAAACACCTTATATATCTAAACATTTGTAAAATCTAAACATGTTTAGGCATTTGAGGCAGGTGCTTATGAATTTCACGCCAATGTTTAGAGAATTGACATGTTGAATACCAAAAAACTACTTTCCACCACGTTTTTAAACAGTGAAGTTTGTGTAAAGTTTGATTTATTGTTACACGAGGATATATATAGAAGCACACATTCACCGAAATTATTGATATGACGTTTTTAAAAATAAGTATTAAATTTAAAGAAAATAGATCAATTCACTATTGTATAAATACATCACGTCCACATAACTTATATCCTATTTTCGTTTTTGAAACCACAAAACCCCCTGACTAAATATATCACATTTCTCGCCCGCTGCAAATTTCCCCGAACCCGCCAGGCAAAAGTACCCGCTCAAAATTTGTTATAGCTTGCGTTATTTGACAGCTCCCTAAATCTCGTCTTAAACGAGAGGTCCGAAGCTGTATAGCGTTGCATTTGTTTTAGCCTTTAGCAAGGTGATAAGATATCGAGTCGTTGTTGAAATAAAAAACAATTGTAAATTTGTTGTATTGAAATCTAACATTAAAACAGACAGCCCGTACATGAGGGAATCATGACAGGGGTTCCGTGTGGGGTTGGCTGTAACTGCGTATTTGAAGTGAATACAATACAGATATGTCAAAAAGAATGCACCTCTCTTATCAAATTACAAAAGGTAATCATTTTGTTCATTTATCGCGTTGATAACAAATTATTTGATATTTCTAGATGACTTTGTGCTGATATGTATATTCAAATTGTGTAATATGTTGTTTTATATTTTATATCGTGTTCAAATATGGTGTAAAGAAAAATGAGCTATGTAAAGAAATTATCCCAACGTCGGCGAGAAGCAGGTAAATGTTACTGTGCATAAAAGGTGCAGAAGGTTTCGCTGTGCGCCGTGGCTATAATCAATTCGATTTTCGACAGTCCGTGCGATACTGATTTGTTATCAAAGATTTGTACAAAAGCAAATAGTAATAAATATTTTATTTTAAAAAAGCTGTAAGAATGATGAGCTGAGTGCAGGTATTACGTCATATAATGTCTAAAAATAACCAATTTATTGGATTTGTTCCCATAAAAAATTGTGATCAATATGAACATTTAAAACGGGGCGCACTCTTTTTGGAAGTGGGGAATTTTAACGCTAAATGCGTTGTAAGTAATGTAAATAAGTTCTCCAAAGCATAATAACAATAGTGTTAAAAAGACTGATGAAAAGTGATTGCATGCTCGATATAGGAAATAATCCTAGCAGCTCATCAACACGCCTAAAACACAAGTGTTTCGGGCTACTTACATGCCAAGCTTGTGTGCCTTATGAAAGAGGGATTCCAATGCACGCTTTCAGTACAGTGCTTAAAACCAAAATTTAGTTGTATTTGATTTTCGTTTCTTTGTTTCTGCTGTTTTTCTATAGCCATGTTCCTATATAGCTTAGTAAAGTAAAAATCATAAATATATATATATATATATATATATATATATATATATATATATATATATATATATATATATATATATATATATATATATATATATATTTTTTTTTTTTTTTTTTTTTAACTCTCATTCAGGAACTCGCAACTCGCAACTCGCAACTCGCAACTCGCAACTCGCAACTCGCAACTCGCAACTCGCAACTCGCAACTCGCAACTCGCAACTCGCAACTCGCAAAATACCTTCACCCCCTTATGAAAGAGGGATTCCAATGCACGCTTTCAGTACAGTGCTTAAAACCAAAATTTAGTTGTATTTGATTTTCGTTTCTTTGTTTCTGCTGTTTTTCTATAGCCATGTTCCTATATAGCTTAGTAAAGTAAAAATCATAAATATATATATATATAGATATATATATATATAGATATATATATATATATATAGATATATATATATATATATATATATAGATATATATATATATATATATATATATATATATATAATGCATGCTTTAAAAATTAATATAAGTATAATTGTAAACAAGAGAATCATGAGTACTTGAAAGATCAGCGATCAAAGGTTTGAATTAGAAGTATATTCAATTCATAAAAATATGTTATAATATATTTGTATTTTTGCATTCTTAATTGACTAAACGTTTTCTTTATGAATTTCCAAATTGTCATTTTAAAACTCTTTCCAAAATAGAACACTCTGTGAACATGTTTAAATAGTTTTGATAGCTCGTGCACGTCTTTATAGTCATTTAACTTTTTAGACATGCTTTTATTTTAAACATGAATGTTTACAAGATGGTGACAAACACATTTTGAATTTTGTAACATATTTTAGAGGCAAACGTGGTCTAATGGTTAGGACACAAGCATCTAATTCAAAGGGTCTCAGTTGGAATTCCATGTGGAGTTAATTGCTGAGATTTATTCAAGTACTCAACTCTGGGTTTAATTTGTATAGACTTGTTGATTGGGTTTTTCTCACCTCATGACTCTTAAACTGGGTTAACGGACCATGCAAATAATATCTTCCTTCGGAGGGGACGTAAAACCATTGATCCCATATACAGAGAGCCACGGTAATTTTCGAAAAGAGTGGGGCAGAAGAAAAGTGATTGGAATTTGCAAGGCTGGAAAATACCAAATGTTAGGTATAAATTGGGTACGTTTTGGATTTGAAAGAAACATAAGTAAAATGCGTCTTTTCTCGCAAAGAAAAAAGATTCCCTAAAAATTTACAATCCTTGATATGTCTATTATATGATTATGGTTACATACATTTAAAAAATTCTTCCAACCTTGTTGAGAAAGATATTTCAAAAAATAATTTCACAATGGGATTTGCAAGGCTGGAAAATGCCAAATGTTAAATATAAATAGAGTGTGTTTTGGATTTGAAAGAAACATAATGACATTTCGAGTAAAAATGCGTCTTTTCTCAAAAAGATTTTTTTTTAAATCCATGAAAATAACAATCCTGGATAGGTCTCATATATGATTATGGTTACATACAATTTCAAAATTCATCCAACCTCGTTGAGAAAAATATTTTAAAAAATAATTACACAATTTTCTGGAATCGGGCATAAATCGAATCATATGGTTATACCGTTATTAGGGTACGTTTTTCCAATAATTTTGTGGCAATATTATAAGTGCGAGTTCGACACGTTTACAATCGGTGTGTGTACTAAAGTGTCCATTATTATTGCGATATTATTCAATCATGGCTTCCGATTTATGAGGTGGTGTGAGGTTAATTCGATTGAAGGTCGGTCATCACAGGACATGTTAAAGCAGACCCACAATGCACCGTGATTCTCAACTTATACCTCGGTGAGGTCACGTGATGTCGAGCCTATTCCCAACAAACAAAATCCAGACTTATGTTCTTTTCAGCAGGGAAAAGTTTAGTACTTGAACGTGACAATTTTAGTGCTTGAAATTGAAGAGTCTTGAAATTCGTGTAATTTTTAAACATACGTATTTTATCCAGAAGTACTAGTAAAGTATATTGGAACATTAATATGTATAATGGGATTGGTCGCTTATCATGTGTTCGTTCTATCCCAAGTCAGGCCGCATATCCATGGTGCATATAGTGCGGTATCAAGTAACAAGCTAATGTGAATAAATATTGGCTCGACTTTAGATGAATGTCTAAAGAACACGGTGAATACAATAGAGTTTCTTTGACCCCTGTTTTACCAGGTAAAATTTGCTATCTGAAGATAGCAGATTTACTATTAGTTAACTTCGCTTTTCCTGTATGCTGTCCAGTCAGACGGGACTTAATTCATGTATAGATATGCCCTTAGTAAAAATATCTATCACGAATTTCAAATTACTTGCTGTTCGTATGAGAGTTTATTTAAAGCCAGGGGCTAGGATCATACCGAAATATCGGTTATGTTCCTGAAAAGTATTTCGAGGTCTCTTTAAACTGTCCCTTTAAAGCAATATTAGCACATTTTTTTGAAGCGCCCCTCAATTTTTTCGAAAAATTTGGAGATTCTTACACGTTGCATTGGGTACCGGGCTCTTAAATATACCATGTTAAGCTGAATGTCTAGGTGTCCAACGAAGGAATTTTTGTTATTGAATAATTAATATCGGGAACCCGATAATAAGTCAACAACGGCTGCTGGAAACGGCTTTCAATGTGAAATGGCCGGGAATTAGCGCCATGTACATATCTCCGCTCATCCATTAGTTGTTTGAATTGTCAGGATATCAGTTTAGAGGTTATTTTCTCTGAGGTGGCACTATTTTCATTATGGAAACGGACATAAACGTAAGCATTTCCAGCTCCCCCGCCGTAAGGTCCAATCTGGGATCGCCCATTTTATTACAAAATAGCTTTATTTATGATAAATACTCATTGTTTTTAGCCTTCTCGTTTGCAGGATAGGTTTTTCGAAGAACATTAACACCACATAATCCTGAAAATACACAATTTGGAAAATTGGGGGCGCTGCTTCAAAAAATTTGCTAATATTGCTTTAACTTCCCATGCCAAATAATTTGTATATGCACTATACGTCTTTCCATGAGCGAAATATTTGGTCGATGAATCAATGCTTTTAAATTTTTCTCTCTCCTCCCGCGTTTTATATACTTGAACAACAAAATTCCGCGTTTTTGTTTGGGCTTCAAAGAGAACATTAGACATTATTAGATAACAAGTCCTTTTGAGATTTCAAATGACTATAACTATCAAAGTCAGGGGTATCCAAAGTTGGGGTAATGTGAAACCGGCGCCTAACCACCCTGTTGGATGTACGGGTCGCCATATTCTTCGGGTCCCATGCGGGATGCAGCGCCAGCTGCTTTACATCATGATATGGTTTGGATGAATTCTAGATTCAGAAAATCAAGCAGATTTTCCCTTTTATTTAGTATGTTCATTTTTTAAAAATGTTTTTACTTCATCCAAGACCCGTTGTCCCCCATTCCGACCCCGAACACGTCAATGCATATTTTTTTTGATCATTTTTTTATAATGATCATATAGATACAACTCATTTCTACCGTGGTATTAAATCGCAAATATTTTAAGTACATTACGAACTTTTGAGGAAATAAACTACCCCCTATAGCCCCACTTAATGTGAAGATAGCACAGACTCGTTTGGCTCGATCATCGTATATTAAACAAGCTACACGTTATCGGGGTATAGTTTTAAATCGCCTCAGAGTGGTTAAAATAACTACGTCTTGGGGTAAAATAGTGACAAACCTTCTTAACCAAATCTGTATATTTAAAGGTAAATAATTACTATAAGAGAATTAGAATAATTCCCGAAATGTTTCATATTACTGAAATTCCTAGCAAAATGGTTAAGCTTGATAAATATTCTACTCTGGATGACGGAATGTGTATCCCTATAAAAAAAAAAAGCTATTTCAGGAATTATCTACGAATTTTCTCCATGTCCTATACCACAAGTCACTGTTACCACAAGTATACGTCTTAAGGATGGATGGATTGATTGATTGATTGATCGATCGATCGATTGATTGGATTCTCTAGAAATTTACTTATTTACGTGGTTATTTTGTTTAGTGTATTTGGTATTGGTTTCAGTAATTTATTAGTAACTTATCGTATATTTAGTAACTTATTACGGTAATTATTTATTTATTAAGACTTTATTTATCACTTTGTTCCTCTCTTATTTATTTCAAAGTCCCTTAATAATATTGACCAACCTTCCATGCCGAAAGACTGGCCTGATAAATTAATTTGACTTTAAGGATCCAGGCCTGTGATTTATTTAGCAACTGATTTATGACGCTGTATTCCGCCCCCGATTCAGGCAATTACACAACACACCAACATTGAACCATATGGGAGAGATAATCATATAGTCAGATCCTTTTGCGAGTTCGGCGCCATGACTTGTGGCCTTAGCTTATTGTGGTAACAACTGTGCGGACAGTTTGGACACATACTATTTATCCGTTACATGTGCTGAATTCATAATAGTGTTATATATTAACGGGAAAGGAAGATTAAGTATTATTCGCACCATTTCATCCGTTATCATGGGTAATTGAGTAATATTTTCTACCAAAATGGTTTCATTTTGGAGTCGGGATTGGTGAGTTATGTCCCGCGTGGACGTAGGTTGCTCGTTATAATATTGACCACGAACACAACATCGTGTAATGGCCAAGCACACCGTGGGTGTGCCATCAAGCAGATGACGCTGTTACTGACAGCGATACATCTCTTTCATGTTAATTTCCACGTGGAAGGAGGGGTGAGACCTCATGGATGGGTCAACCTACAACTGGCCACAAATTGGCGAGGGGTCTGACAAATTTGTTACCAATCCGGCTTTTTTTAGGAAATATTTGATTACACCAAAGCATATGCAAGCACTCACCCCAACGGGGACAATTTTAGCGTGCACACACACACTCACTCACACCCCACCACCAATACACACAGCCGCGGAGAGCACAGTGATTCACACCACACACACACACACACAACACATACACACACACACCAAACAATTATTGACATTGTTTTAAATGGCATTTTTAATCAAACCTTTTAAATATAGACAGGCAACTTTTTAGATTACATCATCCTATACGGCTTTTTAACAATATTCATACAACTGAATGTCATTTAAAGCTGTACTTTGTCACAAAATAAAAGCACTCAGCAAAATAAGTCATCCAACTACGAGTCATAACATTCATTCATTATTGATACCAAAATACCCACGGAAATGTTTGCTTTGAAGTTTGAGCGTGTACTTTTCTATTACTCCCATAGTCTTTCATTATTATTTATATGATTAATTTTGTTTTCTTTGTTTTGTTTTGATTAACAGTTCGCAGTTTATATTACCCGAGAGAGCGACGAACAAAGGCGACAAACTACTAAATCGTAATTAGCCGAGAGGAACTGTCGGCGCGGCTAAGTGTTCACATATTCCAACCAACTTGCCCTCATTGCTTGAAGATTGGCGCGGAAATCAATAGGACGCGAGTTGGGCGCGTGTCGGCACATAGCCGATTAAAAAGAATCGCTAAAACCATACACGTGTATTGTCTATAGACTTGTCGCTTCTGAAAACCTAATCCGCAATGCTATATCAATCAAATCCAGAATAAAAGAAAATTACCACCTCTGAAAACGCGCGGAAGTAAGGCGCTTAAAACCCTCCCGCCTCGTTAGGAATTAAATAGAAGGTGAATTCTGGAGCCGGCTGGGAAGTCAAAACAGCAGCGAAAAAAAATGGCTAAATTAGATGACGCAGTGCAAGAACTGAATGATGGAAAGTGCAACACAGCGAACATGTTTATTCTTAAGCTACATGACAAGGTGAAAATGACATTGTTAGACAAAGAAGCCGGCTGGCGATGAGTTGATTTGGAGTGGCAGTGACATGATCATGAAGGTTGGATGAAGAAGATAAGCTAACAGTACATGCTGTATCAGAGTGGCAAAAGTTTGAGGTACGGGCCTCCTAAATTAACTTGGAGAGGAGAGCAAGAACCTTTTACTCACAGTGTCCGTCTGTTTTAACCATGTTTCAAAGTACGACTACCCGAAGCAGTAGAAGTAACCATTGCATGTCCAATGGCTTACTCACTTTCAAAAAGTACGGTTAAACCTGTGACAGTATCATGCAAGTATTCACCATTTCGTGTTCAGAGTAAGAGAAAGTATGAAAAGTACCCATTTGATATGAAGGGCACTTAAGGTTTTAAATTTATTGTAAGATTATAAATCTGACTGTTTTGGCGTTGAGTTATCATGAACGATACGTTTCATCTACGGAAGAATAGCAAAATTTGACGTCATAGCCAGCGGACGACATAATCGATAGTTGATTTTGATAGGTCATATGACAAACGTTCACTTTGGGTTCTTCGTGGAATAAGATTGTAATGATTCTCTACACTGTAAAAAGACGTGGGACAATTTGAATTAAACGTATGAATTCCTAAATAGCTTTAAACCTTACACTTGTTTAGCAACAAACATTTGGAAAAGGGTGTTAACAACCGACATCAAAATTTGTTCAATTCAATAAGCACTGTTTTTAAATCTGTTAAAAAATCAAATTAAAAAAAAAAAAATGGGGGCATAAATGGCTGTATTCCGTTACAATAGAATTTCATGACCATTTTATTTTTCCCTCAAAAGGCTGAAACTGTGTGCATGGCATATTAAAGGTGCATTTTCTGATTCTACAGGGTGAGTCAAAAAAAAACTTGACCCTGATTGTGTCAGCCATTTTGAATTTTTAAGTAACACATATCTAACATGTTTGGTATCAAAAAAAACTTGACCCTGATTGTGTCAGCCATTTTGAATTTTTAAGTAACACATATCTAACATGTTTGGTATCATCTGAAAGCTTAGTTCATTGTAATTTGCTGCAAAGATCATTCACATCGGTTAGGTATAGACCGAGCTACAGTCGCTTGAATCAAGTAGTCCGTTTTGCGCTCTGTCCACGGATTCACATTGAAGTGAACGGCGTTCAGCGAAGCAAATCAGTGTCCAGAAGAAAATCGGGCTATGTATTGACTGCAGAATAAATGTGACGCTATTTAACCCCACAAAATTCAGTCACAATTTACCACCGATGCCCTCTTAACACTTTTACGTCCTCATCACTCGTAAAAATCATTTGAAAAATAAATTAACTTGATCTATGTATCAGTTTCTGGAGAAGTTGAATGAATCATACCATATGAAGGAACAGACATCGGTGACAACCTTTTGAGGTTTAAGTATTGTCTATATTTGTAGACAAAAATACTGTCAAATCTTAAAAAAAGTGTTTTGAAATAGAACTTACCATTATCACTGACCTTCTCACCTTTGAGATACCACTATATTTCACATAAACATGGACAATACCCTTATCATCATTTTGGGGAGTCATTTGCTCAGTTGGCCACCGTGTATTTAAATGGGAATCCGTTGGATAGGGGTTAGGTTTTTTTAAAATACCTGACTACTTGATTCTTAAAAGACTGTTGCTCGGTCTATAATTATCCGATTGGAATTATCTTTGCAGCAAATTAAAGATAATGAAATTGGCTTTCCGATGACACCACATAGGTTAGATATATATTATTTAAAATTCAAAATGGCGGATACAATCTGGGTCAAGTTTTTTTTTTACTTACCCTGTAGCACTTGGTTTAATAACTGTCCTCGAAAAAGGTTCTCTTCCAAAATGTCAGTTATCTGCGAACTTGCGTTTCGATGTTACGAGTAAATGTTTGCGAAACCCCGGGGTGAAACCTGTGGTGCTCCGTACAAATGGCCGTGCATATGGGGAAGTGCCTCAAACACGGGTCTATTTTTTGGCTATTGGTATATGTTAGAACACTGTTTAAAATGTTGCTGTTTAAAAAGAGGGTTGTTTAAAGTGCTGTTGTTTAAGTTTTAAACAACATTGTTTATATATCAATCACCCAATTCTTCTGGGTCCTTTAACAAAAGAAATCTCAATTTTTGGGGAAAATAGCCCATTTGTTTGCCAAAATGTTGTGGAAAATGGCAAATAAACCTCAGTAACCGATGCATTTAATTTATTGAAAAACTACAGACGACGGTAGACAATCCTCATTCAATATTGCAACTCACCCAAAAAAAAAACAAATAGATACAGTCTGCACACCATCACAAACCAATTTGGGTTCGATCCCCGGTCGAGCCAGTGTCGTATGTGAATTTGATTTCCGAACCATATCGTCCTCGCAGGTTTTTTCCGAGATTTTCGGTTTTCCTCCTGCATCAAAAATTGACTTTTCCCCATAAATCTTTCCCCACTGTGCTGGAGGCGTCCCTTGAATTTAATGCATATAGCAATATTGGGTTCTGCCTGGTGAATGCCGAATGTTATAAATAAATAAATACTTTAGGGGGGCTGTTAGCAGCTGCTGACCAGTGGCGTATCGGGCCTGCCCACTCGACTCTGAGGGGGCAAATTTCCCAGTCTTGGGAAATTTTCCCTCTCAGGGGGGTCAAAAGGCCAATTTTTCCCGGTCAGAGGGCTAAAAACCGGCTGATTTAGCATGATTTTTGCAATTTTTTTCCCGGCCAAAAGTCGTCAAGGGGGAACTGATAAACCTGGTTTTTCAATCGAAAAACCAGGTTTTTCGAATACGATTGTCACAGTTTTTGAAAAACCAGGTTTTTCGACCGAGAAACCTGGTTTTTCAAAAAACTATGACAATCGAATTCGAAAAACTTGGTTTTTCGTTTGAAAAACCAGGTTTATCAGTGAAAAACCAAGTTTATCGGCGAAAAACCAGGTTTCTCGGTCGATAAACCTGGTTTTTCGTCAATAAACCTAGTTTTTAGATTGAAAAACCTGGTTTTTCGATCGAAAAAACAGGTTTATCGACGAAAAACCAGGTTTATCTGTTCTATTGTGCAATATACTTGCCAAAAACTTCTGCCAAAAGTGAACAGATGCACTCTAAGAAAAAAAGGTGCGAAAGAGGTTCTAAACTTGTCCTCTATATGGAACCCTGTAAGGTTTTTCAACGAACCAAAAATAGTTCTTTAACTGTTGTATAGCACCTTTTATGGTTCTGTTAGGAACTTTTTGGGTTCTCAGATTTTTAAGAACCATTTTTGAGGGTTCCATTCTTGAAGGTTCCATATGGAGGACAAAAAAGGTTTCTAAACCGTATTTTTTCCTAAGTGTTGACGTCATTTCAAGTGAAGTTTACCCTTGTTGTTGCTATAGCAGTTGGATAGAACCCGATACCCTAATATTAGTATGCAAGCAACATAACCCGGTGTAAAATAGATATAGTCCGCCCGTCATATCCGAGTTTCAGCGACACTGAATAATAGCGTGAAACTACTGTTGCTTGAAAGGGGTCTACGCATTAATTCGAAGGTTAGTTTATCCGAAGGACGTATTTTCGAATGTTCATTTATCCGAAAAATCGTTATTCCGAAGGTTGGTTTATCGAAGGTTAATTTTTCTGACGGGTTATTAATCCGAATGTGTGTGAATCTGAAAGGTCTTTATTATCCGAAAAAGAATAAGATGCGTTTTTTTCCGTAAATTTTCGTTAGCTTATTCCTTTTTTTGGATCAACGAACCTTATTATTCCATTTTCGAACGAATCAACGAAACTACTTCTGCATAGTCACTCTCCGAACCAAAATTATTAATATTTAATTTTGAATGCGGTTATACAATGTTTAGCCTGAATAGAATTATTAAGTCTAACAAAGAAACCCAACACTGGCGGGGTTTCGAAACGCGAAGCCCGCTTCGTCAAACTCAACCGACGATCCAGCGTATGGACCACCTGGGCCACCTCGCCTGTAATTCTTTTCCCCAAAAACATAATCAAAACGTCATCACACTCAAAGAGGCGTTTTATTTCGGGACAACACTATACATTAATTCAATCGTGTTTAGAAATGCCGAATAGTACAACCTCTTGAACGGCAAATCAAACAAACCTTGCATACTCCGCCATCTTATTCCCCGGAAGTCGAGCTGTCACGTCCCGATGTCCTTAATAAAAGTATCTAAATGAACGCAAAAAATCAATATGCTAATTATGTTTCGTCATACCACACGCGATGAGATACACGAACCGATCGTAGTGCGCACATCACGATACGGATACCTCCGCTCAACATAGTAAGTTCACATCGTTGGGTCGTTTGTCAATATTTTATAGGGTGAAGAAAAGTCCCTCGTGTTTTTATTTTACTTTGGACAATTTCCACCAGGGTGAGTTTTCTTTTGAAACTTACAAAGGCACGTTGAAGTGATTGATATACAGGAATTGTATAGGTTCGCGATACAGGAACTACTAATCCGCAATATTCTTCCCCTCCATCACTCATCATTAATTAGTTAAATAGGAACAAAGGCGCCCTTTGTGCCCCTTGCATCACTAAGACACTATATTGCTTAATAGTTTAATTATATTTTTCCTCGTTGTCCTTCCTGTGATTATACGTTTTACACATGATGCTTTGTTTTTCTTTATCCTTGTTTACGGCTAAAGTAAGCTAAAACGGAAGGAAAGGTATAATACATACCATGCTTTTGAAATCCGGGGTAACGGTTAAGTAGGTAACTGCGTGGAAAAAAACGAATAGTTTAGTGAACTAGGGAGAGTGTATCAGTGAACGAGAGAGAGAGAGAGAGAGACGAGTTAGCAGTGAACGAAAGAGTAACAGTGAACGAGAGAGGAGTAGTGAACGAAAGAGTAAGCATGAACAAAGATAGCAGTGAGACGCGAGAGAGAGAGAGAGTAGCGGTAGGGAGCGAGAGAGAGAGTAGTGAACGAGAGAGTAGTGGTGAACGGGAGAGACTAGCAGTAAACGAGAGAGAGAAGCAGTAAGAGTGGAGTAGGAGTGAAGAGAGTAGCAATGAAGAGAAGAGTAGCATGACGAGAAGGGAGTAGTATGAACGAAATAGTACAGTGGAACGATAGAGGGTAGCGGTGTAACGAGTGAGTAGCATTGAACGAGAGTTCAGCGTGAACTAGGGAGATTAGCAATGAACGAGAGAAGAGAAGAGAGTAGGCAATGCCCGAGAGTAGCAGTGTGTGCGAGAAAAGAGTACGTCTGGGAACCAGACTAATAAAATTGATGACACCATTGGATTTGATGCTCTCGTCCGTAATATTTGTACTGGCAATCGTGGATATCTTTTGCGCTATCTTCATGAATAGTATAGTCCTTAGTAATTACAATTAGTGTAAAAGTTATTTAAAAATGATTGTTTCCTTTTACTTGCCGGTCAGAGGTAGATAGCATATAAAGCATAAGCAATGTACTTGGTTAATACCCATGCATATATATCAGTAGATAGCGCCAACAGATGACACTTGTTTTATCAATCTGCATATATACAGAGCCTGACACCATGGTCAGCCCATGCCATCTTCAGTATAGCATAAACAGATGACACCTTGGCTAGTAACCCATACCATCTCAGTAGTATTATTAGCAGATGTCATCGTACTTATCCTGTTTGCGGTAGACAGGACAGAACGGGCAACCATGATTACCCGTGTAGATGACGCAGGGTTATATTTTGCTTCTTCAGTATGATAGCAACAGCAGATTACCTTTGGTATTCAATGCTATCCTCTAGAGCGCGCCGCCTAGTTTGGGTCTTTGGATGAACTTCTAATTTTCAGTTGGGATAAATGGAAACTCCTGTATTTGACGTTGATGTTTAAGCTTTCTTTATAAAAATGTTTATGAATATATATCAACATATTTCGTAATCAAATTAGGATGTTGGCCTTATTTCATCACTTTTTAATTTATTTTACAATTTTTACTCTAAATTAAATTTTGGGCCCAAAAAAATGATAGATTTGTAATATAAATATTTATACAAATGAACATATTTTTTAACATTATGTTGAAAATGGATAATATAGAGAGTTTCGCAAACGGCCGCTACAATATTTCTTTCACGCGGTAGTTACGTTTTACCTCAAAGTTCTTTTTGAAAACGCTTAGGAAGCTATTGGCTTTGATAGATCTTGTTATAGCCAAGGGTAGACTATTGTCAAACTTGAATTTTGAAAAAACATTGTAAAAAAAAAAAAACTTTTTATTTTTTTATGTTTAAACACCTGCAGGATGAATCTTGATAATTACAGTGATGGATCAATGTGGAAATCGAATTCTGGTTTGTTGGGCAGTACGTCAGTAACCTACTAGATGAAACAAGGCCGTCCCATGCTATATCAGTAGATAGCAATAGCATATAACAACATCAAGGCAGCCCACCTATCATCTGTAGATGGTATTGACAGATGGTACTATGGTTATGCATGCTATCTTTAGTAGATCAAATTAGCAATGACACAACGCCCCCCATGCTATCTTCGTGGATATCAATAGCAGATGACACAACGCCTACCAATGCTATCTTCATAAAAAGCATTAGCAGATGATACAACGCCGTACCATGCTATCTTCAGTAGATAACATTAGCAGATGACAACAACGCCGCCCCAATGCTTCTTCATAGATAGTATTAGCAGTGACACGACGCCGTCCCATGCTAACTCAGTAGATGCATTAGCAGATGACACCGACGCGTACCATGCAATCTTCATTAGATAACATAACTAGTCAATGACACAACTCCGCCCATGCTATCTTCGTAAATAGCATTAGCAGATGACACATACTCCGTCCCCTGCTATCTCAGTAGTAGCATTAGCATATGACACAAGCCGTACTTGCTATCTCAGTAGCTAGCAATAAAGCAGATGCCACATCGCCGCCCCATGCTATCTTCATAGTAGTATTACAGATGATACAACGCCGTACCATGCTATCTCGTAGAAACATTAGCAGATGACAACATCGCGCCATGCTATCTTCAGTAATAGTATTAGCAATTACACGACGCCGTCCCATGCTTCTTCAGTATATAGCATTAGCAGATGACACGACGCCGTCATCTATCTTCATAGATAACATTAATACGATGACACAACCCGTCCCATCTATCCTCATAGATAGCAATTAGCAGAAGATGGCACAACGCCGCCCCATGCTATCTTCAGTAGATTAGCATACCAGATGACACAACGCCGTACCTTGCTATCTTCAGTAGATAGCCTTATATTGCAGAGCTGACACATATCGGCCGCCCCCTGCTATCCTTCAGTAGATAGTATTAGGAGATGACACAACGCAGTTTCATGCTATCTTCGTAAATAACATTAACTATCAATGACACAACGCGCCGCCCCATGCTATCTTCAATAGATAGCATTAGCAGACACAACGACAACGCGTCCCATGCTATCTTCAATAGATAGTATTAAGCCGATGACACAACGCCGTTTTCATGCTATCTTCATAGATAACATTAATAGCAATGCCACAAGACGACGGCCGCCCCATGCTATCTTCAGTAGATAGCTAGCAGATACACACGCCGTCCCAGGCTAGCTCATAAATAAACATTACAGATGACACAACGCCGTCCCATGCTATCATTAGTAGAGAATACCATTGTCATATGATCAACGCCATCCGATGCTATCATCAGAAGATAGGGATGACATAACACCATATGATGCTATCTTCAATAGATAGTATTAAGCCCTGATATACTTCTCGTCGCAGCGAGCGTTGCTTCTCATGAGCAGCCGTAAACACTTGATCTGGGTCAAAATCCCGTATTGCGCACGCCAATCGCTCGCGCGACTGGAAGTATCTCATGGCTGTAGGCCGATCAAACACATCGTCACATCTCATTTCAGTAGATGCATTAGCAGAGATACAGCACCGGCCGATGTAATTTTCAGTAAATAGCATTAGTGGGTGACAAACACCGTCCCGCATTGCATCTTCAGTAGATAGTATTGGCAGATGATAACGCCATCCCAAGCTATCTTCAGTAGATTAATTGGAGATACATAACGCCGCTGATTCTATCTTAGTAGATAGTATTATTGACACAAACAACACCGTCCGATGCTTCTTCATGTAGATAGCTTTTATAAGATGACACAACGCGGTCCCTGCTATCTTCAGTATATAGCATATACAGATGACCTACGCCGTCCATGCATCTTCATAGATAGTAATAGCGGATGACACACGCCGTCCGCATGCTATCTTCGTATATAGCAATTAGCAATGACGAACGACTCGTCCCATCTATCTTCAATAGATAGCATTAGCAGATGACACAACGCCGTCTCATGCTATCTTCAGTAGATAGCATTAGCATATGACACAAGCCCTCACATGCTAACTTCAGTAGAAAGCATTAACCAAGACCACGGCCGTCCCGTGCTATCTACAGTAGTATCAATATAGATAGCCATTAGCAGACTTGCTATATTCGAGATAACTTATCAGATGACACAAACGCCTCTCGTAGCTAATCTTCATAGAAGCGTTAACTAAATGTCACATCGTTATGCTCATGTTTCCAATAGCACTTGATATCAAAAAGGTCTTCGCGTTAGAGTTTAGTAGATCGCTTAGAAGATGACAACGCGGTCCCATGCTATCTTCAGTAGATAGCATTAGCAGATGACATACGCCAGTCCCAGCTATCTTCAGTAGATAGATTAGCGGATGACCGACGCCCGCCCATGCTATCTTCAGTAGATAGCATTAGCAGATGACACACGCCTTCCCAGCTATCTTCAGTAGATAGTATTAGCAGATGACACACGCCGGTCCCATGCTATCTCTTCAGTGATAGCATTAGCAGATGACACCACCCGCCCATGCTTATCCTTCAGTAGATAGCTTAGCAGATGACACAACGCCGTTTCAATGCTAATCTTCATAATGCATTAGCAGATGACACAACGCCATCACATGCTACCTTCATAGAAAGCATTACCTATGACCAACGCAACGCCGTCCGTGCTACTACAGTAATAGCAATATAAGAAGCATTAGCAGACTTGCCTATATTCGTAGATAACATTACAGTAACCCAACGCTTCTCGAGCTATCTTTCAGTATATAGCGTTAACTATGTCCCATCCGTTAGCTAATGTTTTCCATAGCACTGATATCAAAGGGCTACGCTTAGAGTTTAGGGTTGAAGATAGCGTCGTCGCCACGTTATAAGAATAGCCCTATAGGTTTAAGGATTTTGCATGAACTGACACAAAGGTGTTTTATTTTGCAGTTTGTTTGTTTGTTTGTTTCTTTGTTTTATTGTCTCATGCACTTATAGTAAACACTCTAAAACACTCTAGAGTAAACTCATTTATTTGAAACTACAACAATATCCTTAAACCAGTCTAATCTTAATCTATAACCGAAGACTTTATCTCCATCCTCAATTTGAACTCCTGACGTGAAAAGCAACAGGTTTCGAACAGCACGTGCCACGTCTCTTTCGGTACTGATATCGCGCCTCTTCCTGTATCCTAACAACATGGGCGCAACTTCTAAAAGTGGTCTCACGTTTAAAGGAATTTATTAAAAGTCACGAGGCAGGACCTAGAGATTAGATAGGAGTAAAAAGAACTTCGCGAGTATATTCAAGTCTGGAAACACTCACTGATTGTATAAGACCACGAGTCTGGTTCTAGTTCTGTCAAATTGGTTTGTTAGATTTGCGAAGTTATAGAAAAGGAGTACTTTTATTGATGAACGGTGAGCGCCATTAAATTAGTACGTGGTCTAACTGTTGAATACCTCCAACACCCTTAGACTCCGGCTAAGACTTACGGCCACGTTTAGGATTTGCTAAATTGAAGTAATTCTAGCACTAGGACAAGTTAAGTAGGTGACAGTGATATTATTCAGTTTGTTGCCCATAAACTCTTAACTTATTCATCAATTAAGTGTGAATGGTAGAATCGCATGTTGGATTTTTATGCCTATATCAATTTGGTGTGTTCACCGAGTTTCAAACTAAAAGGTTCACCAGATTTGAAATTCAGTAATTGGTTGGAGCAACATAAGCGACGGAAGCAGTGGGGACACGCCCCCTAAAATCGCAGGTCCCCCTTTTTATCTCTTTGCGTGCGGCAGGCGAGTAATACTGCGCTCAAAGATTCATTTTGGTCATTTCCAAATTATCTATTTTCATGAGCAATGCAGAATCAGCGTGAATTCATTTAAATGAGTCCAAAGAAGACTGACCTTTGTTGTTCGTTTTTAGATGACATCCCAAATGGCCTACAAATATTTGGAAACTCCTCTCAATGCCACTATATCCTAATGCGTATAACATATACAGAATTTCCCAGCGTGCAAGAGTTAAAGACTCTTGAATATTTCAATTGACTTCTCGTAAGTATTGAGAATTCTAGTGTTCCGGTAAACTGGTAAATGCTATACCTAAGATAGATAGTGGCGTTTTAATTCCTTTCGAAATCCCCTCCAGGCCCACCGAAAGCGTGCGACAAAAATGTTTATTTTTCACCCACAGGAACTAGAATCATCCCACTTGAAACCTTCCAAGATCATAAGGTCGATTTGTTTGGGAAAAAGGTTGAAAAAATGGACGACCCCTAACGAGAAGTTATATCAACAATTAAATGGACTTAAGGGCTGGAACTTTTGTACTCAAAATACTCGCAGTTTTAGTCATGATCTCCAAATCAGTCCAATCTAATGCGTCCTTCAATCTGAGCATTTGTCGTTTACATGGCAATCGTGAACTGTTTTAATGATTTATTTATTTTTATGGACTCGGTTTTTAGTAAATAATATATTTTTTGTATATTAAAGAAAACATTAACAAAAATCACAGCTTTACATACAGTTAAAATGTAAAATACTTACCATAAAATTAGAACATATCTATCGGTTATCGCCGTAAATTTATATTAGCTGACAACCGAGTTGTCATCAATATTATGCTTGTACCTTTTCGGATACCTTTAATTTGGGACTTTTACTGTATATTAACGGCGTGTTATTTAAAAATAACAGATATTTACAGCTTTGTCTGTTGAATAAAAAATGCATACACTCTGTTTTATTTTATTTAACGGCATCTGTAAAAATACCCCGATTTTCTAACATAGTACGGCCCTCACTTATGAAGTAGGTCGGCTTCTTAACAATGATCGGGACTCTAAAACCGTGTCAGTGACTTGAATTAAAGTCCTAGTACGCCTATCCCATCAGAACCAGCATATATTTTAATAGAAGCGGAACTTCCTCACCTCCACCAAAATTACGGACCTCGTTACAAGTTGACGAACCAGACTCGACCAGGAAATTTCGAAAAAATCTTAAAGTTGTATATCAACAAATTAGTGCTTATGTTGCCACTTCGACGGAACACGGTTTTCAGCACACACGTTTAACGTTTATTATTATGATATTAGACACCGCACGCGCTGTATACACGAACGACCCTCTCGTACTCGAGAGAAGAAAGCCTTAAACTGAAGATGGAGTTTGAAGTATAGATGGAATTTTCTTGGAGATGTTTGGTAAACCTGAATGTACTTAGGTGGAGTGGGTTCATGTTAGACGGTTCGAGTTTTTTATTTGACAGTTCCGTGTGTTGTGGTTAGCCGTCTTGTACTGCACGCAAGTAGTGCCAGCGATCCCCGCTGACGTCGATCAGAAATCGAAGTAATGTTTTGTGACGAAAGCAAGGAGGGAAGCGTTCTTTTATATCAAGATTTCTGAGAGCGTAACTAACCTAAAGGTGGTCTTATGTGAGTGTACTGGTGGGTTTGGTGCTTGAAAACGGATACATCTGAGTAAAATCAACATGTAAAATCTATAAAAACACTATGGTATTTTTTCATGTCATAACCTTCCAAGGGAAGCATGTTTTTTTAAATCTCAATATAGTGTTATAACTATTTATAAATAGGTGAAGATATGTTGAGGTACAGCATTATTGGAAATATTTTGATGTCGCTGAGGCACAATTTCCTTAAAAGTCTCGTGGGTATTTGTTTTTAAAGTAGGGGGCCGACTACAAAGGCCTTGTGTGTTTGTGCTTAAAAATGTTTTGTATTTATTTATTTGGCATATGGTTGATTTGGTAATGATTCAATAAGGAAATCTTCCAATACAATTTGCATAAATCACGAAACACAACTTCAATATGAATTATCATCGCAGAGGGTACTTTTGGCTTGTCCCAAAATCGAACGGTGCAAGTTTTACTCTTTGCTCAATCCGGGTATATTCTGTACAACACATACACCATGGTTTTTTAGGTGGCTTTCCAAAATGGACATGCAAAAGCCACTGACCTAAAACTAGGCTTGTTTGGAACTCATTAATGCCTTGCTCAGCCACTTCCTATAATATGGACATAAAATGCCTAATTTTGAAATGACTATTCTCTTCTCCCTCTCTCTCTCTCTCTCCTCCCCATCCCCCTTGACAAACTGCGGGCTCCCCATCAAGAAAGGGTCGTGAGAAACTTCTCACCCCTAGGAATATCATGGTTTAGCTGTCATAATCGCTACAAAGCCCCGGTTTGTATTTGAATAATTGACTCATATGGTTTTCCATTTAAAACTTCCTCTCACCTCTCACTCACAGTGGGATTCCTACCCCACCTTACTAACCTTTTAACCAGTGGTCCCCACTATTATAAAATCTTTCGCACAATTAACTCCATATCTCTTTCGATCCCGTCTCTCAAACTGTTGGCCAAACGACTCACATGCGATACTTTGCAATGGACCCCAATAGTCGCCGTAGCAGTGGGGATATAAAATTACCCCACTATTCATTTTGTCCCCACTTATACGAGTTAAAAGTACTGCGAATGTCCCCACACCTATACGGTTTCAAAGTCCCCCCCTCTCTCTCTCTCTCTCTCTCTCTCTCTCTCCCTCTCTCACCTCGCTCTATATCAGCAATAATAGCTCCTGGAGCCAAGGGCTTACTCGGTAACGAATGTGTCGTAGAGCTCCCGTTGCAAACTGTTTTTCAGTGATGCGCATATTCTTACTTTGCGTCCCCCCCCTAATACACTTTAAATCTGAAGTGTTTAGTTTTAGGACGTCCAATTGGTAACGCGTTTAACGCATGTCAATGATGTCAGATATTTTAGATTTTTGAACATAGAAATTCTTATAATAGTATGTACAACTCTGTGTCAATAGGCGTTTTAAACCCTTCGTGTGTTTGTAACCTCATGTTTATGTTCTAAACACATGACGTTTTAACCACCCTTAACCGCACGTGGATACACGTCTATGTTTACCTACACTTATAAACGACATGAAGACTTATATAGCCTTACACACACGTGTATATATTACACACTTCCATGTTCAAAAGATAATATGTGACATGTTTAAAAATTGTTAGACTGTCTAACCTTCAGATTTACAAATGTTCACAAGAAAGGCAAATATGCAAAACGCGATACCTCTTGTCCTTAAGGACTTCCTCTGCTTATGAAATCGAATATATTTTTTTGTAAGAAAACTGGTGAAACCAGTGCATGGTGTCCTACATACCACTATAAACCGCGGATCCCAGCCAGAAGTGCAATCGTGAGTGTCTTGATACGTCATTAACGTAAGGGTCTGCTGCTTGCAGCTATACGGGCGTGTCGGGGTGTCGTCATGCAACAGCCTCAGGCCTCTAAAACTGAGACAGAGATTTAAAATTAGAAATGCAACAATACGGCCTGACTATCTTCAATACCCCGAAGCTTTAAGTACAGGAAACATCAAGGCCGCATTTTACTGATCGTTTCAACACAGTGGATTTTGACAGCATAAAAATAAAATTAGCTTATCTAAACTTTGGGTCATGTTTTTTAAACAAATTTTACTTTGTTTTCCCAGACATTGTAGAGCGACCGGTAACGTTATGAACGTGCACGGTGGGGTGTATATTGCAAGACGTTTTGTATATTTTCGTGTATGGCATATGCCTTTGGTGTTCAAAGAAATACGGCGCACTCATTCGTGTGGTAATCTCGCTTAAAAAAATCCCGTTTGGAAACACGGTATATAACACATCCCAAAAACGTTATGCATCAAACGGTGGTGGCACATGTGGTCGAGCTGACACAACGACAACTTTCGCGTTATTCAATGCGTTTCACATGTTATTCATTGGTCCTATTTGTACCCCAAACCGAATCCGGCCAAGTGTGATGTAAATGGGCTTTTAGTGTATAATCCGCTTGTCATTCTGGGGCAAACTAAAATAATTGTATACTCCAATCCACGCAGGTACTAAATATTATATTTCAGTAGACAAACGTGATTTATTATTATAAGAGCGAAGATATACCGTTCAAAGGAGGAATGCGACAGAAGATGGATTGAACCCAAGATCTAACTGCATTATAACGCCCTAGCTATCGTGGTTGAAGCGGTTAAAATGTTGGTCTACAACTTCGAAATTCGCAGGTAGGGGTAAAAGGAGATTTAATCCGCCGGGAGCCATAGTCCGGTTTCGTAGACGACACGGGAATTAAAAGCGTGGAATGAAAACTAATGTTGCGTGAAGAACAATTGATCGAATGCCATATTCTTCACCGTTGTGGGGGCTGTGAGGCCCGGAGGACTATAATTCCTGCCACACCGGTTCGAATTCTGGAATGGTACATGTATTCATTAACGTATACTGGAATCGACTACTCTAGGAAAACGGAATATACCTGTACAATGTCGTGTTTTGTTGTTTCTCATTTGAAAAGTCGTCGATGTTATGTATTAGTCATATCAATTCATCAACTTCAACTTAGCATGAAAAAGACAAAGTACAACATACACCCTGGAGCATTTGAAGCATAGCATCAAAATAGCTTGTCAAATAAATTTGGGAAATAACATTTTCTGGGGATAACTAGGGAACCAGTTAAACACCACAAAGATTGAGGTCGACAATAGGGTCCAGCAACATGTACCTTATAGCATTTTAAAAGTAAGACATTTAAAAAACTCGTCGTGACTGGTGTTCTTACAGAAATGGGTAACTTGAAAAACTGGCTTAATCCTTATGGACGTTATTTTTTCTTCAGCATGCTCTTAAAGTGTGATGTGGGCCAACCTTACAGGTATATCGAAACCGGGGACCCTTGCTTATGAAACAATACTTACCGCAGTACGACGATACTTATACAGGGAATATATGAGACAATTTAATTATATCATATTGGTCTTTCAAATTAATATATGCGAATAAATAAAATTAACAAATGCAATATACAACCTGGAAAGGGTCACTAGATGTTTTGACTATTAATTAAAATTTGAAAAAAGATATTGAAACATCTGTTAATATCTAGCCAAGTATGTATAAAACATGTTTAAAATATCTGAACATGTTAGGCATTGACGCGTAAGGGTTTAGCCTTTGACATCGACTGTTAGAGATATGACATTTTTAACCCTAAACAATAATGTGCACCAGTTCCTACAACAAGGTTTTTACAGTGCGTGCCTGAGATAAAAATTTAGAGCTGTAATTCTTTGCACATGACGTTTTTATGAGTCATACTATTATACCTAAAGTTACTATACGAACAATCACGTAAATGGAGAAACGTCGAGAAAGTAAAATTCAACAGTTGCATTAAGGCGATAATAAATGTATTTAAACAGCACGAAGTGTCTAACACAGAGAGAGAATCATCGGGCAGATTAATTAAAAATATTGAAAATTCAATTGCATGTAATAAAAAAACGTATAAATGTACAAATATAAACAAATCAAAGACTGACCAGAATTTGGTGAAAAATAGGGCAGGCTGACCGAACAAAAAAAAAAGTTGGTTATAATGAAAGATTGGGGCGGTTGTTACATACAAGAAACGTGTTGTGTTTGCTTTGATCAGCCGTGCCCAAATTTCAACATTATCAGGAAGTTCGGTGTGTGGTCTCGGGGAAATGAGAGACATAATAGAGAGACGCCACTTGTCATTCAAGGCAATAACAATGGGATGAGCCTTGGATAAACAAAGCGAACAATCGTCATAGTGGCTAGATAAATAAGTACGTACAGATAATGGACAATGTGAAACGGGCTACCGAATAGCAAAAGACTCGTCGGAGCGGAATGAAGCGGAAGAAGTCAGCCACTCACATGGGATTACATTTTCTCAGTTACAAGGTGTTCACTTGTTCTAACAGGTGATATGGAAACCGGAGGAAACAAGTCTCTGTAATTAACCCTCCTATTACGTTTTCGATTAAGAAGTTTCGTATGTGCGTGCGGCATTTATGTGAATCAGAATATAAAAACCACATAATAAAGAGAATCACAAACGAACCATCGTACGAATGAATATGGACAAGTCAAATTTACATTTGAGTAAGTTTGTCCTGACATAAAATTGGCCCTGCGCACTTCGTTCAGAGCGTCAAGGCTGGCAGCTATTTTTTTAACCAAAACACAACATTAAACAAAGCAAGGTATTCCTTAACCCTCTGTTAACAGCCTCCATGCATCGGACACAGTTCGTGATAATACTCCAAAATATTAAACCAAAGTGAATCTTGCTTTTGTGTTTTTCTTTCATCTGAAACCTAAAAAAAGTCTTGCCTACGTTGACTCTGGCTAGTTCAAATAAACCCCCCACATAATGTTACACCAAGTCAAAAAATAGTACAGAGTTTTTTTGTGTGTGTGCTCGCTTTGTGCATGTGGCTAGCTGCATTCTTGGGGTTAATAAGAACACGTGGATCATTTGCACAAACCTTTGCTCAGGCAACAACAACGTATTCTTTAAATGTGGTCTGTCTGTTTAAAACTAGATCAAACAATAGCGTCCCAGATAAATGTGCAGCATCTCGAATTAGTATGAGACCCATACCTTCCAGCCTATACAATGGCACCCCGATTGTAGCGGATTGAGATAGCAGTAAGATAGCGGGCATTCAATGCTTATGAAAAGCGCCATATACAGACACCTACATTGTGGCATTTGTCTCTTGTAGTACGCAGTCGATCCACTGCTATACACTAATCTCTTGTGCTATCTTCAGTATTTAGGCAGCCTACACGACACCCATTATTAGGTAGAGAAAATAAAACTCTCATGTTCTGCCACGTGCACCCGTGAAGCGCCCTTCCTATTTATTTATCACAATCCATACATCCGGTATAAACATTTATGATCATACAAGTATGCCATATATAATATTTGTATGGACATGCAATTAATGAAGCTGGAAAGACGTACTGGAATAAGTACAGAAAGACATTAAGGCCCTTTTGTCAAGTCCAGACAACATATGTTTTATTTAATTTGTATTAGACCAATGAGGACTTTTACCAATTTAAATTTAAAACGCCAATGAGTATTTTTTGAGTTTTTAACATTTCGATCGGAATGTTATCCATTTGTTTAACCCCCAGGAAGCTATAGCGGTACCACTAAATCCAAGTTCTACATATTAGGTATTTGAAAAAATCTGTTGCATGTCTTGTAGAATAAGTGGGATTTTTTAGCATTTGTTAACAAACATGTTGTCAAATATAATGTGGCGGCAACTGGTTGCCGCTGTATTCTGTACATGAATTCCAATATTTCATGTCTTACCACCAACATACCCATTACTTTTAGTTGCGTTACTAATTTAAAACAAAAAAAGGAATTAGATGCACTTTTGTAATCACTGTTGCTCACTGCTCTCAGGGCACGCTTTTGCAGTATGTGCAGTTTTTCCAGTTCAGTGTTGCATGCACGAGATAAAACAGTCATACATGACACAAGTGATCTTCTTGTGTTTTTCAGTAGACCGAACAGTCCGACATGCGGCAGTGATCTCTTTGTTGCTATCTTACAGTAGATAACACCGTCCTTACCACTGGCGCAGTACTATCTTGTGATATTTTCACGTAGATATTCCCTCCCCTGCTTCCACCCAGTCCGAAACTGTTGCTTGCTAAGTGGCCATGATTGGCGGAACATTGTCTCGAGCTCTTCACGCTACTATTAATTTTCCAATAAACCTTCCTAACTCAACGGTTTATTACAATTTAGTTAATAGTAACAAACATGAACTTAAGCACCTCGATCGAAGACTAGTCAGCACTGCCGTGTTCCCAAATGGCTATTTTTTTCAATAATCTATAACATCAACGGGCGTACTATTGGCGCATTTCGTGCCATTGGATCAATAAAAAGAAAGCCATTAAACGCCGCAAGTCCATTTAAATGGTGACTTTTTGTTGGGTAATTACGGTGATTAGCAATGGTCGACTTTTGCCGGTCAATGAATACCTTATTCGTAGGAAAACAAGAAGTTGGTGGGTGTTTATTATACAGACTCAGTCAATATTTAAATTAGGGATGTAGACCTTTGGGACAAATACTACATTTAGAGGTCTCTTTTAGCCCATTTGAGACAGTGGTCAAAAATGTATACCATATAAAAAACCGTATGAAATAGGACAAAATTAAAATAAACTTATCCGTACAAATTTCAACACAGCGAAAGAGTAATTGCTACTTCAATTTAATTCACTTTACCTCGAGTTCGTGTATTCATAGAGTAAAAGGTTCCAATTAAAGAAAATACAGAAAGCTATTGAAATGCAGTATCTAAAAATTAATTGGCAAATTCATCACAGGCTCTGTAATGTTTCTGTAATTATGGGCGTCATATGTCTCTTTGAAATCTTGCATCAGCTAGCTACGATCGGTAACTGCAACACTGTAACGTAATTTATAGATTTGTTCAGTTTTTGAGCGCCAACGCGTTGTCAACGAAACAACACAATAACAATACAAACTTTTTGTCAAAAGGTGGGTATTTCCTTATATACCACTGCCTCCTATAATCACTAAAAGCATGAAATTCAGTCATCGTTTTCTTCATTTCTAAATCAGAGCAATGAGATGTTCTAACCGTGAACGCCTTAAAACCGCGTTTTAACATTGTTAAATGGGTGCCACAAGTCATTAAGAGTTAACACTATAGTTTATTGTGCCTAAACACATGAAAACTCATGGATGGCGACCGTGTTTAAACTCTAAACACATAAACGTCATATTATGGAGATGTGGTTTATAATCTAAACATCTGAACACCTACATGTTCAGGAATTAAATGCTCAGACATGTCTGCAACAGGAGACAAAATAGTGTTTTAGATCGATACGTGATTTAGATCCAGAACACATGGATTTAGCGTGTACATGGTCTGATGGTAGCATAAATTTTCAAATCTGGCCTAAAGACAAAACATATGATTCAACATTGGGCCATACAACGCTGGCTAATATGGATGTAGCAGTGGTATTTGGACCAAAATTTGTCTAATTTGGGGATATTGAAGCAGATTACCATAATGGAATCTTCAACGTTTAATATGAAATCCACAGGACCAGCTCTCCATAGCTTAAGGAGGCCCTTGGCCATTGCTCCTTGTTGCCGTTTCTTAACCTGCATTGTATCTCCTGTCAATATGTCACCGATGACCACTGACAATTTAGAACTTTTTTTTCATTGAATTCCTTTTGGGCTTTGCCTACTGACAAACCCTTGTGTGGATCGATCCAGACATGGCGCCGGGAAACTCAGGCCTATTGCTGACGATGAGCCTTAACCCGCATGGTTTGTATTAATCGTGTCATTATCGGCTAAGGTGTTGTGAAATGATAATACTAAGAGTGATTGTGTGGATAAATGGATATTGAGAATAATACAAAGCACTGCAGAGTTAAAATTTATCTATTTTAAAAAAAGAGGGCTTATTTACGGTCAAGGAGGCCGGAATTCGAAAAGTGGCATTGCTTCGACTATTATTATAAGCGAGATATTTCATTACGTTTTGATGATGAACCGACGAAATACAAGTTCAGGTTACCTTTTCAGTTTTTACATGGACGTCCCACAAGCTCAGGAAATTTTTAAAATTTAGAAAAATAATGGGTATAGCTTGTATGTAAGCATTGTTAAAATGCTGTTTCAAAGCATGCTTTCAGGTTTAATCAATTGTTTCAACGGGCGGACTGTAAAAAGTCCATCCGTTACACAACTGTTTTTAATATTTTTAAAAATATTTTTAAAAACAACTGTTTACTTTTAGCATCAGTATTCTGGTTGTACAGTGTTCGAAATAGGAGAATAAACGCGGTTATCCAGCTTCCACTATATGAGCACATTGAATTGAAGTTGTTGGCCAATACTTCAGCTTGTCCTATATGGCACGACTATTTGGCATTACAATACAAGTTGCACTACTCAAGCAATCATGGCATCGACCAGCAAGAAACGAACAGCATAAAGAATAGATAGCAATATGAACGGACTAGTATTTAGAGTATCACTCACAAGATGATCTGAGCTGTTCGTAAATCCCTTAACTCTAACCTTATAGTCAGAAGTACTGGCATGGTGGGGCATGTTAGTGAAGCAATACTCTGCTCCGGACAAGGTAAAAACTGAATTATGTTCATGTATGAAAATAATACGAATGTCTCAAAAAAGTGCAAATGCAAGTTCATGGTCAAAAAAGATGTTTGTCGTCCACCCGACAATGGTCAAGGTTGTCCGACGTGTTTTTTTTTTTGAACAACCATTACACGCACGTGCTTTATCGCATAATGTTGGGTGACTCGTTAGTCATTTCTAGATAGTCGATAGCAATCATGTAAAGCATGTAATAATGCAAGCCAATAACGCAAACTTCGTCGTTTTTATCAGGTCTTTTGTTTAACATGTTCAGACGCGTAAGCAAAGATAGTTGAATGACCTACACTGTTATAGGAATCCTCGTAAATTTTTGCAATTTTACAGATGTGTCAGAACTAAAATGAGTAGATTATTATAAGGCCATATGTGGATTATCAGGAATGTTTTAACTTAGTTTGGTATTAGTCGTCTACAAGTTCTGTGTGACTTTGTATTTCAATGGCAAGGAACACACTGAAAATGCCTACTTTATGGTCACAATCCAACAAATTTAACTTCACATTTTCAGTGGCATTCCCAGTAATATACCCATGCCTCCCCTTTGTGTAAGACCAGAGGGTGTTTTGAATCAATCCCATAAAGCATTGCAATGTGCCTATATACTGTACTATACTAAACACATGTCAGTACTTAGAGATAAAATGTGTTCCAAAAGTTTAAGAACCACAAGACATTTCATGATCATGCGAAAAATGCCCTAAGTACCAACGCTTTGCTGGCTAAAATGAGCATAAAGTCAGGGTTTTTATGTGCTAAGAATAGGATTTTTGTGGGATCACATGACTCAATTGAGGTGAAATTTCCCAAAATTGATGCATTGTGGGATTGACTCAATACACCCGCTGGTGTAAAACACTCAAATACAAGTCATGTTTTCATGCAAGATATTTCAGTTTCGTAAGACGTGTCTTTTGAAGTCAGTTTTGAGTCATAAGATGAAGGACATGTCTTCGTGTCTTGTGGTTTGATTGTTTCTATTTTCTTTGATTTCTATTGCTGAAACGTGTCTATTGGCAAGCCATGTCTTAAATCTGTTACTAAGACACCGTTTTATACATGTAGTGAACTAAGAGCCTGTAAGAACGTAACTTTTCATAACAGCGCTTGGAAGCTCATACTCATTTCTCAGGAGAAATGAAGCTCTGAGAAATGAGGCTATGTCTATCGTCTATGAAATTTTATTTCGATTGTTGTGCCATGTGAAACGAATAATTTAAAAAGATAAGATAACTAAAATACGGGACTAGTGCCATTTGTAACCCCACTTTTGTGACCCGGCTTGATTTTTTAACATGAACTATTTTGAAAATCTAACTTAATATGCATGTATTGATGATATAATTCGCAATATTTAATGATTTTTTTTCTGATTTTCTCGGTCACCCATACTCTAAGGCAAAATTGGTCACAAAAGTGGGGCCATAAATTGTATACCACTTCAGAATACCAAGTTGTTTAACCACCAGCTTTAGTTCTGGAAATGCAGAGATATTCTTTCAGATTTAGGCCCAACTGCGTGAGTCTCGCCTCTCGAAGGTCTGTTGGATTTTCCAATCAATTGTCCATCGATACCATTGCAATTGGGCGATAATGTTCGTTTGAATTCAAAATTTAATTTAAAATGTTTAATTCAACTAGCAATTTATGAAGTAAACTATGCAATTAACATACTCCAAACAATTTTACTTTAAATTGGTTTATCGATTTCCACAATAAAGCTCAGATTGGGTCAGGCGCCAGAGATATGCAATTGATGATGTCTCGAACTGATCATCGATATCATTTGTTACGTCATTTTACACATTAAACCTGGTTTATAACTGTTACGCGGTTAATCACGAAGGATAAACTACGACAATTTCCAATTGTGTGACCTTTAAACATCGGTAAACGACAATTATGAACAGTCTGTCTGATGTAAGTAACTCTTTTGAAAGCTTAACGGCTTTATGGTGCAATTTAAATTCACCGTTAAACTTAAAAGGAGTTAATATTAGGTACTTACGAAGCAAATTACAGAGAATATGTTTTGTGTTTAGGAAATCGTTACAAAAAACCAACAAAGGAAGGGTATGATTTAGACTAAAACACCCCTCATGAAAAGCAATCCGGTGAAGTAGTTTCCGCACTGGTGGTTTCTTGAAAGGAGCAGACGACATAGAGGACACGGAATAACAATGATTATTGGTTTTTCTATGACGTTATCATTAACGTATTGACAGTTTTAGTGCGACTTAAACGTGTTTATAATCCCATACGTCGCGTTTAGGGGTGATTTGACATTCTTAGGAAGGTATCAATCAGTAAATTAAACACTTACTGTGAAGAAAGCGGAACGAGTCGAGCGAACGATGAGTGTGGAAACAGACGAGGATTTACAGGGGAACAATAGGAGACGGCAACATGAAGATGTACAGGCAAACACCGGGCACGATGGGACATAGAAGACTTCAAAAGGACCAAACAAAACACAAGTTATTCGATGGGAGGGTCCATATATGTCATGTTATATTGGAAACTTTGTGTCCAAAGCGTGAGACGAGAGAGGCAATACAAGCAAACAAACAACAAAAACGCCTACTGCTGTGGGATGTAACAACTATTGGACAAGAATTTTCTAACGCCGCGCTGGTAACAACCACCTTGACCATGGCACAGCACACTATTAGAAATCATTGTAAATTTATAAACTGACGGTATAAAAGACCTGTAATTTCACAGACTCCTTTTAATTTGAACGTGAAATAGATATACAAACTATATCAAAAATGAAAATACAGTGGACAAGGAGGAGAATTAACAGCAAACCACCCCCGATCATGTTAATTATGATTTTTATCAATTTTGCGTGTGCTGGGTGATTCTTGAACTGACAGTATATACTTAACCGCAATTTACTGTTTTAAAAAAACAGTCTAAAAAATCATTAATTGATAATATTGTTATGTTATTAAACCATTTGAAAGAGGGTGTATTTCTACCTTGTCCAGGGAACTTTCGGTTTTTAAAAAATAACAAAATGGCAATTGAAAGCGAAGAAATCTATAAGACATTGAAAATTAAAAGCATTGCTTTAAACGAATTCTATAGTGAATGTTAGACTAAAAAAAAATTGTGCAATGATTAAGGGTGATCTGACCTTATGCAATACTATAGCAGAATTTGTTTTTGTTTTTATAAAACAGGTCTAATATTAATTTCATTGTGTTGAAAAAATGAAAAGAAATCGACTGAAAAATTACGCCAGATAGGGCACTTTTGTAAGCCACACCCATTTTCTCCCATTCCCTAGGATTACCGATAGTTTGAGCAGCACCCGCGCCCTTTTTGAAGAGAGCGGTGACATTTCCTCTTTCCACTGGTCTGGCACTTCCCCCAGGAATTAACAGAAGACTGAAATAAATCTGCTGTAGATTGGAGCTAATCACGGCAATCATGCTCAAGAACCTGGTGGCAACTAATCGGATCCTGTGCCTTAGAGGTTCAGACGCTTCAATGGGGCCTCCACGCCCTCAGTAGAAATAAATGGACTGGGAAACAGATCTAATGTTACAAGACGGCGTATTGGGAATGGATGGTGATCCCCTTAATAAACCCTTGAGGTGACTTGACCTTTGACCCGGTAACTTCACCAATATGTCACCAATATTGTAGATTGTATTGCCTTTAATGGTGACGTGAATTGGCTTTACACCTATTTGTTTGGCTTCTCTTCAAAGAAATTGGTATTTGCTGAAATAAACCACACAAGAAACAAACAAAAGGCGGAATGAAAAATATTAAAATTTGAATTTTTAAAAACCAATTGCCGTCATTTGCGAAATCCCTTACATATTTTGGCCACAAAAACGTATAATAATTGCAAAAATGAAAAACAGATATCGAAAAAAAGCGCACCACCCATGCGGCGGCCGACTTAGCTCCGTAGGCTCCACTGTGACATTGTAAAATGGTAAAATGCATCGTAATGTACACTCTTGAAAACTTGATCGCAAGAGCAACACGTTAAAGAAATTTGTAAACTTTGATGTAGCCTAAAACCAAAAAAATTAGGACACAAAATTTGACAACACTAGATTTTATCCCTCAGTGGTGACTTTTTTTAAATTTCAACAATTTTTTAGTTTTTTTGTTTTTTTGTTTAAATTAATTTTGGTATTCCTATATGATACAACATTGTGGGATAATCGTCGCGCGCGGGAAAAACTCATATGTGCATATGACCTTTAACAAGCAAAACCTCAATGTAGGAAAAACGGTTACATGACAAAAACCTCATATGTAAATTTTCGAGAGACACCAAAACTGAATTATTTGATGTAATGCCATGGACAAAGAAGGGTTTTCCTTTCTAAATATATTAGATATTATTTACTCCATATTAATGAAATAAAGTGCCATATGATTACTATCATATTTGTGAATGAAATTCAGCTAGAACCCGATTGACCCAAAATGCAAATAGAGGTTTTTTCGCAACGGGGCCCACTTTTTTACATATGAGGTTTTGCATTTGACCATTCAAATTACATATGAGGTTTTCCCGCCCAGAGACGATATGCAATACTTTGCTTTTCAGTAGGACCAATAATATGTGCTTGGTTTGTGATGCTTTCCCGCAGGAAGTTCAGTAAAAGGGCCGCCATCTTGAAAAACATATAAGCATAATAAAAATATTTGAATATTTAAATTTTATGCTGATAGATAAAAACCTAGAAGTACTGCACTGATTTCATCTCCTCATATGACTATTGATCAGTGTTACATAATTTAGAATCAAATTTTGTCATATTTTTTGCATTTTTTCTGTAAAGCGTTTTGCCGCCATGTTGGATTTTAATTTAGCTATTTTTTAAATATTTTTGTATATAGGGGCTCTTAAAAGATATGTGCCAAATGTGGTGATTGTATCACAAAGTGCAAATTGTGGCAAAAATGATTATGGCATATGCTCGATACTCAGGTAGACATGAAAATGGTACTTATGATTATCAATGCGTGTGCTTTGGTAAAGAAAAGACAACTTCTTCAACATTGCAAATTTTCAATTAATTTCTTTCGTTTAAAACTTCAAAATATGGTTAAAATGCATTCTCTGCATTGCCTTCTTATAGTATTATTTCCTTCCTTGGTTAGTCTGTAGTACTCAATGTGTTTGTCTAAACGGCTTTTGATTAGGCCAAAGTTGGACGATTTCATCTTTGCTGAAACAGGGAACCGAAGAGCTTCAACACGGTTGCATTTATCGGTGTCCGACATCTCTCCAAATAGGTTGTGAAATCCAATATCGGGTAAGGATATCTCCTCCGATAGTCAGATATAAGGATGAGATGGGTCGCTTTGTTTATTTAGTATGCTAATTCCTTTTGGACCACGGAAATGCAGAAGAACCTACAAAATATCAGAGAGTTAATGAACAAACATTTTAATCTTGTTACATCCTACCTACGAATGTGCAATCGAAAAATCCGGAATTAAAAGTTAATCTTTAAGAGTAGTAGTAGGGGACCAACCAAACAAAATTAAATAAAGCAATAAACACAAAAACAACAACCAAAAAAGAAAAATTAAAAAAAAAAAAAAAAAAAAAAAAAAACCCCCCACCCCACCCACCCCCCCCCCCATGCTGACTATGCGAGGTAAGAATTATTTTGTAATCTGGAATATCATAATACAAACATCATAATGTAAAAGGTCGTTCGACATAACGATGCAACATCCTTGACAGTACCTAAAGAACAATATTGCAAGACATCCAGTAATTGTGCCATGTGTAGTGATTTCATAATTATAGATTAGACATGCAAGATTTTACATGGTATTTGGCAAAGAAATGATTTACAAAAGTGAAAACAAAAGGTGATTTTGAAAGTGCTCATTTTTCAATATAAAATATAGGCTGAATTTCGCATTTATTTCGAATTGTTTGTACCAAGAGATTCTCAGCTTCCTTTGAGATGGGGATATTTTTTATGGAATGCCTTTACATCGGTGAAAAATCAGGGCTTTCAATCTTCAATATGGACCCTGATATGGTGAAACATTGGACATTTAATGATAGGGACTCTCAATTTGGTCAAACAGTAGTTTCGGCATGGTTTTGTATGTTTTTACACGTGTCTGTTAACCCCTTACCTGTGAAATGAAAAGAAAATCTAAAAGTTTTCTTGTTGCTAATCAAGTATTTTTTTTTTAATAAACACCACTCCAGAGTGGGGGATTATTCCAATGGCTTCTTCTTCTTATCGTGTCCCCAAACACGTGGTTCTCAAATATTGATCCAGCCAGAGATGGGTACACGCTCTGGCTGATTCAATGAATTCCGCAGGTCCTTGTTGGTGCATTGTTGCTCCAGCAATGGGCGACCCAAGAGGGTTCCATTGTATGTGGTGCTGTTACCACAACCACAGGTAGTATCCTTATCTGCTTCCAGGTAGCACCACGTCTGCAAGGAAACCTTTAGATCGGCCAGTTCTGGTTCTCAATCTATGAGGCATCGCCATTCAGCCCACGAGGAGTTCAGCTCCAGGTGGGAGATATCACCAGGGTCAATACCGATAGATGTTACTTGGTTGATGCAAGTCTTTCTTTTTCAACAAGGCGACTCTCTTTACCTCACCTTAGAGATGTTTCAGATGTTGGACTTCGCTTAAGAAAGTCTCTCTAGATTTAAGGCGGTTGGCAGAGGATCTGTCCAGAATAGGGTGCTTCAATTGGATATTGGCAAGTACGCTCGCAGGCTCGTACGCTACAGAGGATTGTCTGGTGGAAGCAATTCCTGCTGTGGGATTTACAAGTTTTCCGTTGGTGTTGGACGGAGGCCTCCGTGATAAGCCGGGCAGGAGGCATTTAACGCGGATCAGCTTCTTGGCATTGGTTGATCTTTCCATTACAGGGCAGCATACTCTGCACATGCGTAGCACGTGCAAGTGCCATTGATCTTAGGGTAAGTGGGCGAACACCCCATCTGGTTGTGCCAGGTGAGTTTGTTCAAGATGTATGCGTGAACATGACTTACTCTTCGTCTTCTCGATGTGGGTCTTATAAGAGAGAGTGCGGCCAAGGGTAACTCCTAGGGTAGACAGGTTATAACCAGTGTCCAGGGGAGTTCCCCGACCAGGTAACTTTAAAGCTGACGTTTGGCTTCACGGTTTGCGTAGATGGAAAGCCAAAACCTGTGTCTAGATGGATTTGCACGTACGGTGGTTTTCCTCATCAATAAGGAGAGTTCATCCAAAGGCTTGGAGAGTCTCTATTCAACAACTGTGAAAGTCGGATCTTGTGCGCTAATTCCAAGATCGTCTGCATAAATAAAACGACCGGTTCCGGCACTCCTAGGTTGGTTCGTTGGTATATATGTTGAACAGGAGAGGTGCAGCACACTCCCTTGGGGTAGACCATGCTTGCGCCTACGCACGGCATCGCTCTTTCTCGATTCCTAGTGAAAAAGAAAAACATCCTGTTAGCCAGCAAATCAAGGATAAGCTCAGTCAAGGGCGAAATTTTTTTAAAAAACCACTCCAGAGTGATATTATTACCATGGCTTATGAT